>BJBW01006938.1:340-68147 GCA_004320125.1 Scolopax mira
TTTAGCAACAACTCTTCACTCTCTAGCCACTTCTGTACATAGAGGGCAACACCTCCACCCTTCCTCCTCTCCTGTCCCTTCTGAACAGCTTGTAGCCATCAATGGCCACACTCCAGTCATAGGAATTGTCCCACCAAGTTTCTGTAATTGCTCCTATGTCATAGCTTTCCTGTAGCAGCATAGCTTCCAATTCCTCCTGTTTGTTGCCTATGCTGTGTGCATTGGTGTAGAGACACTTCAGACGGTCTGCTGGACATGTCGCCTTCTTAGAGGGGCACTCCACAGATCCCCCAAGGTGCTTTGTGGCAGCAACCTTTACCTCTTACTTCAGGGATTCTTGGTCCAGATCTGCAAGACCTTGCCTTTGATGCGTTCACAGCATGTGTTAGTGCAACAGGTTGGAGGCCCTTGCTATCACCCCATCCTTTGAACCCTGATGTGTCATCCCAGACACTTGCCACAGACCATTCTGATATTATCATCATATGTGAAATGGCAGGATGGAGGCTCTCCTTAGGCTCATCCTTAGTGCACCTGTATTTAACCCCCTCCCACTTCAAGCCTAGTTTAAAGCCCTTTCAACAAGCCCTGCAACTCATGTGCCAGGATCTTTTTGCCCCTCTGAGACAGATGTACCCAATCTGTTGCTAGCAGAACTGGTGTCATCTAAAGTTCCCCAAGATCAAAAAACCCAAAATTTTGTTGATGGCTCTAGCCTCTGAGCCACTTGCTAATCATGCATGTCTTCCTATTCCTTTCAGTATTCCTACCTGCAACTAAGGTATTGATGAAAAAATTACCTGGGCCCCTGATGCCTCAACCAGTTTCCCCAGTGCCTTGAAGTCCCTTTTGATTGCTTTTAAACTTCTTGTATCAAACCTCATCACTTCCCACCCGCATAACTAGTAAGGGATAGTAATCAGAGGGCTTTACCAGACTAGGCAGCTTTCTGGTAACACTTCTGACCTAGCCCATCAGGGCTGCTTTAGGTATCCTTGGGTTGGGGTCCTCATGTACCCTGCAAAGCACAAGCTACACTATAGGGGGCTGGGGAGAAGAAGGAATGAGATCTCTTACACTCACTGTTGGCCAGCTTCTGCTTCATTCCAGCTGACCAGGAGAGAAAATACACTGTCACAGCCCACCGGGTGCGAGCCATCACCAGCAGGCTGTTGTGAGGAAGTCAGAGTTTAACATCCTGGCACTGGAATTTCCTGCAAGGAGGAAAAACAGTTTTGCTCAGCTCTGAGGAGAAGCTCCTTTAAAGGAGGCTGGGCAAAGGGACAAAGGGACATGCGTGTTGGTGCGCTTCAGTTCAACAAACCTTGTCTTTCCTCATTGAGAGGAGTGTGTGGACACACATCTCAGTCCTAAGTCTATCTAGTGCTAATACAATGAAGAAGTACCTTTTTTTTTTTTTTTCTGTCTTTTTTTTTTTTTTTTAAACAGAAGGAAAACATTCCTGGGAATGGGACCAAGTCACTGCAGAACCAGCTAGAGTTTGTTTCCTGTACAGAGATGAAAAACACTGTGCTGGGATGCAGAGATACATATTTAACTGCTTGTTATACACCCCAAAAAAAATTGTGTTTAACAGTTGGGCAAGAATCTGAGCAGGAAATTAATCAGATCATTATCATATGCCATAAAAATACCAAGATTTTTGTATTCATTCCAAAAAACCACAATGTCAGGGTATATTTTTGCACAGGTAGTTCAGGCTTTGCATTCACTCCTTCTGTACCTGATGCCATTAAATACATCAGACATGACAGTGCATTTCAGAAAGAGAAAATAAGCCTATTCCAAATCCTTATTTTCAGTTATTCAAGACCTGAGAAGCTCTTTCTTCAATGCAGGTACCTTTCTTGATTTATCTCCTATTGTAGCTCTGTATTTTAAAAAAATCAGGAAGCATCTAATGAGCTATATCCAAGGGGTTTTTGCACTGGAAAAATTACATGTTTGGGGAGTTTGTTGCAGAGATTATTTCTATTGTGTTCTTTTGCATTTGTTTTTTTTTTTTTAAAACAAACTTTTTAGAAGTTTGAATACAGCAGTTGTAAACACCCATAAAAACATCACTTCTTCTAAAAATTAAAATCCTGATCATAAAATTATGTCAATAAGTATTGGAAAAGTGTGTGTTGAATCTGACAGAGCCACCAAAACATCTTCAAATAATTAGATATTTCCAATAATTGACCATTCTCTGACTTTACAGACTTGAACATGATTGAAAACAGACATCCCAAGCTGATTTTCAAGTACCCCCTCAGCTATTTCAATCTTTCCTCCTAAATTATCTTCAGATTGCATTTCTTGCTCTTCTGTAAGTTTTCTTGAGTGTAGCAGCTTAGTAATGATAGATTCAGAATGGACCTTGTAACTCTTGTGCCTGTACTACAGCATGACTTTTTGTCTTTATCACAGTATCTAGAGAGAGAAACAGCCTCTACGAGGGGGATCAACCCCACAAAACAAGATGCTTCCTACTACTGTGAAATACCTACATTTGCAAACTTTTGAGTTAAATTCCTTTCTAACATCCAAACAAAACCACCTGGGCATGGTACATAGGACACAGCCTTGACTTGGCAATGCAGGTATGTCCAGGATGGTCTGGAGACACCTGTGGCAAAGCCCCACCACAGCCAATCATGCTCTCCCAGAGTGGTGTGTTTAGTCAACAGCTTTGATGGGAAATGGTTTTCTTTTCTTTCTTCAGGTTTTGTTTCAACCCAGCAGTTTCTGCCAGGTCGTGGTGCCTGTTTGAAGAAATGGAGCACAGCCTGGGCAGCAGTGGCACAGACTTGAGAAAGAATAGACCTTTCTTAGCAATGTCCCACTACTCCAATAGTGATGGTCCAGAGACATTGATGACCCTATAAACCTTTTAGCAGGACTTAAGAACTCCAGCACAGACCAAAACCCCAGCGCAATAGCTGATTGCAAGCACAGGGTAACAAAACAAATTTTAAAAAAAACAGACTACTCTTCACTCGAAAGCAAGTAGAGAACTTATTTAGACAAAGAGTGCAAACAGGGGTTGTAATAATGCTAAAAATGCTTTTGTAGAATTCTCATAAGCGTAGAATGCACGGTAACTATGCTTTCAAGTAATTTGCTCTGTAATTTGCAGCTTTTGGACAGAAGAGATATCAAAGGAAGAGGAATGAAAACAAAAAAGAGGTGAAAAAAGCCAACTTTCAACAAATGGAACAACAGGACAAGAATAAGTTCATTCATAGGGCAATACAATTTGGCTACCTTACATCTGCTCTACTGTGGGAAAGAGCATCAAATCAGGTGCATTCTCTTAGCTTGTATCATTTTCGGTGGTATTTCTCCAATGCTGGACTCGTCATGAGCTCTGCATCTGTGGGTAACAAGAAGATCTTTGTTTCTTTGGGTCTTAGCATCCAACATTTAACAACTCTTGCCCAATAGACTGACCACCTGGTTTGATTTCATCTTATAAGTTGCACAAGTGTCAGTATAAAGATTCTTTTCTATTTATAGAAATTATGTGACATTTGCACTTCTTTCATGAGCTATTTTTATGACATCATTTTAAATTAATTTCCTGTATGTTCCATGATTAATAAGTTCAACACTTTTCCTTTAAAAATCAGTCTTTTGACGTACTTTATTTCTCTGGGGTTGCTTCCTTGAAGTCTATTCCCAATTCACATCTGAAAGGAAAAGACCAATGAAGCATACTGAGATGCATGACCCTCTGTTGAGATGACTCCCTTTTGGTCATCTCTCTGGTGTCTCCGTGTTTCTGTCTATTTACAAAGCCTTCCAGCTGAATAGTATTCTTTCAAGAGTAACTAACAAAAATGCAGTAACAGGAGAAGGGATAGATAAGGTAAAGGCTGGACTCTTCTCCCCTATTGTTCAGGGGTCTAAATTTTTCTGTCAAATAAGTATCCCTCACACTTGTCATGATGAAACACGAGCCTAAGAATGAGTTTGACGTGTTCCCTGTTTCTGCAGCTGGAGAGTCTTTAGGCCAAGCAGTCCCTTCTCTTTCATGGGGAACTCAGGAAGGAGCTGCAAGTTGTTTTGCTGGACAAAAAAAAACCCGTGAGCTCATAACTTCTGAGTAACAGGACAACATCGATACCACTGACTCCTTCTGGATAAGTCAGGTCTGCAACTCGATTAAGAGAGAAGAGAGTGTTTCTATCCTTTTTGATTCTTCTGCTCCTCCTGCCGAAACAGCCTTCCCCCCATGAAGGAACGGCTTTGTGCTCCGCTCTTACTCCTGCTGGGAAGTCCCCAAAAGACCACCCCCCCACCGGGAACAGCACCGACCATAAAATAATCCCTCGCCATTTGCTTGCCCAAACTCTGCTGGCACAGCGACGACGGCGCACGCTGCCAAAGTTAACAAGGAGGCACGTTAATCCCTCCTCTTGCTGCAGAGTCTTTCCAGACCTGCTTTAAGCTTTCTGCTGGCGGCCGCCCTCGGGGGCAGGTTTGTCTCAGGGCGACTCCTTACAAGCCTGTTATCAGCAGGGGACTGGCAAGCACACACCTCATCTGAGATGACTAAAGCTGGCCTCTTTCTCTGCAATTTTTCATTTGGGTGGTTTATTTTGCCTGGTCATCTTTGGTAAACATCACACTGCACTGAAACCAGGAAATACCCGAAAATAAATAAAGACATGGCGATTACTAATAGATCTTACGTTGTGTCCCCAAGGATCAGCCTTGCTCAGGCCAGATCCTGACATCCCAGGGGGTGCAAAGCCTTCCTGGGGACTTGTCAGGGATGAAGGACACCCCCAGGATGGGAGGTAGCATGTTTGGGGGGGTTGCTGGGGGGGCTGTCAGGGCACTATTAGCCTTGCACCACCACACCACCACCACCACACCGGGCTGGATAAGTGTTTGGGAATTGCAGGCTGAGCAAGGGCCTCACCCCAGCTGCCCTAGAGGCATGGAGAGATGAGAGGTTCACCACTGTGCCTTGGAGGCTTCTCTGCCCCTGGTTTGTCCTTAAAGTTTCATTCTTCCCACTCCAGAGTTCAGCCAGAGGTTTTCCTGCCCCTCTGACCCTTGCTTTTCCCTGTAACTTTAGGCATGAAAGAGAATAACTTTTCAGCTAAAGCTGTGCCTTGAATAGTGTACTCTCTAATTTGATGGCCCCCCACTGTACTTTAAAAAAGAAATCAGATATAGTTAGTGAAGACACCAAGGTGCTGCGGAACCGTCTGTCCAGATGAGAGCTTACATCCACCCCTCCTCGCTCCATTCCCCCTCCTCCAGGGCAAAAAGCCAGAAGAGAGGACAGACCAGAGACAACAAGATCCCCCAGCCCCACGTCCCACCGGTGAAGAAGCAGCTGACAGCTGGGTCACTGCAAGAGCCTACATTTAATCTGGCCTGCACATTTGGCGGGCAGCAGGGCAAGGCTGCTCCTGCATCCAGAGGCTTTGCCTGGCTCTGGAAAGCCATAATCATAAAATCATCTAGGTTGGAAGGGACCTTTAAGATCACAGAGTCCAACCATCAACTTAACACTGCCAAAACCACCACTGAACCATGTCCCTCAGCACCACATCTACCTGTCTTTTAAATACCTCCAGGGATGGCGATTCCACCATTCCCCTGAACATTCCAGTGCTTGATAACCCTTTCTGTGAAGAAATTGTTCCTAACATCCATCCCAAATCTCCCTTGGCACATTCCTGACCATTTCCTGCTGAAATAAATCCCTAAGCATCGACTCAACTATGAAGCTAGAACTGTGTTGAGCTGGAGATGGGAGTCAGTAATGTCCAGAGGACCTTTCCAACCTAGGAAACCTTTTTCTCTAATTTGAAGTCCCATCTTCTCTGTATTTAGTCCTTTTGGAAGCCCAAAGTGCTTATGCAATCATGTTTTGTCCAAGAGGCTGTGGCAAGGGGAAACCACCAAGACAAGCTGTCATAATTGCTCCTTTTCCTACAACAAGTGGGACACATACAGAAATTCAGGGCAGGTACCCTGTGACTGCTCCAGTCCCATGCCAGTGGAGATTTTTTGGAACCTGAGGGCTCCCTAAATCTCTGTAAATGCTCCTGCAACAGAGACACAGAAGAAAAGGAGGTGCTACTTTCTCCTTTTCTGGACATGTTTTCTGAAGGAGACAGGTGATTAAGAACTGTATTAAGCCTTGCAGAAAAGGTAGGCAGAGAAGACACAAGCAAGAACTTAACCACAGGACATCAGCAGGGATGGCTGGCAGCAGCTCCAGCTGGACTGGAGACACCCCAAGCACCCTCTGAAGCAGAAACAAAGCCAGACGCCCAATAGTAGCTGTGGTATCTAAACCCCAGGACCTCTAGATATGAGGTGCCAGCTGAACACAGGACACCTGAGAACTAAATGTGAAACACTAACATGACTAAAGGGGCAGCAGGATCCCAGCTTTCACCTGAGTCTCTCTCTGGTTTGTCCCTGTGTTGCCTAATTCTTAAGCCTCAATCCAAATGCCACTAAATGTGACTCACTGATGATCTGTCTACCAAAAGAAAGCTGACCTTCTTTCCTTCTCTCTTTACTGTAGGAGGCGCATTAAGGTCAAATGGATAAGATGGATTTCGAGGAAGAAATCCTGGCCACAGATTTTTTGCACAATTGTTGGAGGCGACATTGACCTCCAGCTTCTTGTGTAGGCTTTCTGGAAACTCCACTCCATGCCGGTTTGATAGGGAACACAGAGGAAAGGTACCATTCTCAAATCCAGGGTTTTTCTTAACTGTGCTCTCTATTTCCATCACCACTGCCAAAAATACGCTTTTCACCCAAGCTAAGCAAAAGGTTAGAAGCCTTAAAAACAAACAAACAGGCACGTTACAAACGAAACAGACGCCTGTGCCCTGGGAAGCCAAGTTTCAGTAAGACACAAGGAGCCAGGAGCCGTGGTGGAGGCAGCAGCATTCCCCCTGGTAGCGTGGGGTCCGAGCCGAGCAGCCAGGAGCTGCAGAGACACGGGCTTTAAACCAGCCTTCGGTGCTTATGGAAAGCAGAAGCAGCTGTTTTGCAGGCAAACTAATAAAAGTCGGCATCTCACATAAGAGTAAGCTTTAGCTCAACTGAAACTCTAAGGTCTGGACTCTAAAGTGGGAGAAACGGCCTCTTCGGCCCTCAGAATAAATTGTACAACTGGGAAACAGTTTTCGAAATAAATTGTACAACTGCTTTCTGAGTTTGCAGAACCTGGTACACAACATTTACACTTGCTGCTAGACAGTGCAGCAGGTCCCGTGGGTTTGGTCATGTTAGACATCATACATACAACCTGTGTGTATGACATACCTTTGCAGGACAGAGCCAGCTTGCAGCAGTCTAATTCGGGCATGCTACGGCCTTACTTCTCCCAGTCTCTTTCTGGAAATTAAAACAGATACAGGGCTGATCTAAACAGGGAGGGATGCTGACATACTCAGCACTTCAAGGAGACCTGTGAAGCTCCAGGGACTTCTTACTTCTTCCTCTCATGAAACGTTTCCTTACTGGGCTCTCTCTAAGACCCAAGGCTCGCAGACTTCTCTTATTATCTGCAGTATGTTTGAGGCAACACTGGGTCCGCAGTAGTAGTAATTAAAAAAAAAAACCAAACCAAAAAAACCCCAGAAAAACAGAGCAGTCATTAGGATTTATTCACTGCAGGAATACATGGGGGAATTTGAAATCAGCAAGTTGGTCCCATTACTGTAAGGATATATTTGGTCTGTCATCTATTAAAATGCATGGCTGCGTGTGCCTGGCAAGTGCTTCAAAGTTGTTCTTTTGATCTTTGCAAAGATAAAACTGTAATATTTTTGTAGGTATATGAGAACATTAGTTACTAGTCTAGTTAAAAACCACTTAACTTTTGATACTGGTGCCATCTGTTTCCTATTTTTATTTGTAAAACTCAATACTCAGTCTCTCAAGGACTTCTCTAACAAAAAGTCTCTCTATACAAAATATCAGCATTACTTTGCCCAGGACAGCTGAACTCTGGTTTGACGGGTTGGCCGATGGGGCTGGTCATACAAAAGACTACTCAGACAAGAGAAAGCAAGGAGAAAGTTGCACAGAAGGCCATCAAGGAGCCTCACACTCATCTCTCAAGCCAGCTCTTTGGAAAGAACACTGCTCTGGTTCAGCTTCAGCAGCACGGCTGCAGCAAATGGCATGAGTTTCTAGCAACCAAAACCAAACCTGCAGCTTGCTGAGCTTCAGTCATACCTGAGTAAGCTCAGTTAAGGATTTTTGAAGAATTTCTAGAAGCCATTATTTGGTCCTCAACAAATCGTGCAACAGATGTTAGTCCTTAAACCAATAAATGATTACAAACCTTCCAAATGAACAGAAAGATCCCTTTCTTAGGAAAAACCAAACCAACCAACCCACCCTTCACCAACCAGTGCATAAGCAGGGTGTCTATAAATAGGCACCAAGATATCTCTCCTCAATGACATTGTGACTTGAGGGTTTACAAAAGTTGCACATTGCCCTAAGGTATTGACCTGGGTCATGAAGTTCAGCCACTGCAAGGGAAACTCATCACCTTGTCCATGAGCCTCGCTCAGAAGGCAGAAACACAGACAGGAAAAGCTCGTGTGACCATGGGCTCAGCTCCCACAGGCTGTCCACACCAGACATCTCATAGAATCATAGAATTGTCTAGGTTGGAAGGGACCTTAAAGATCATCTAGTCCAACCATCAACCTAACCCTGACAAAAATCAGTAAACCATATTCCTAAAGACTATGTCAACCCGTCTTTTGAACACCTCCAGGGATGGTGCCTCAACCACTTCCCTGGGCAGCCCATTCCAATGCCCGATAACCCTCTCTGTGAAGAAATATTTCCTAATATGCAATCTAAACCTCCCCTGGTGCAACTTGAGGCCGTTGCCCCTTGTCCTATCTCCTGTGACTTGGGAGACAAGATCAACCCCTGTCTCTCTACACCCCCCTTCAGGTAGTTATAAAACAGGATAAGGTCTCTCTCAGCCTCCTCTTCCTCAGACTAAACAACCCCAGCTCCTTCAGCCTTTCCTGGTAAGACTTACTCTCCAGACCCCTCACCAGCTTCATTGCCCTTCTCTAGGCAATTGAGGGGCTCCAGCACCTCAATGTCTTTCTTGTGGTAGGGGGCCCAAAAACTGGACACAGTACTTGAGGTGAGGCCTCACCAGTGCAGAGTACAGGGGGACAATCACCTCTTGGGTCCTACTCACCACACTGGGAGTAGGTCTTTGTGTCTCCTGGGTTTCTGCTTCCATCGGGAGCATCCCACCCCATAAGACACGGAGAGCTCAAGCCAGACAACACAGAGCCACAACGTTCAAGGCTGCAACCAAAAGCATAAGCAAACCCTGTGAGGCAGGAGAGAGGGAGAACAGCTGTGCTTGCTGACATGGAGTGGTGGGAAAAGCGATAGCAAAGCACCAGTAAAAGTTGCTCAGCAGCACCTGTGTTTGCCAGAGTGGTGGTTGTGGGAAAATTGCTCAACTGAGCCCTGATTAAGCAGAAGACACCTACGGTCTGGTTTCTGGCAGACCTGTCAAGAGCATTAGACACCAAGGACATACAGACAGGAAAAATGGAAGCTCGTTATTCGGAGTCATTTGGTGGGTGCAGGTATCTGAACACAGCGCTACTGGTGGGAGCCCAAGGACATGTTCTCAGCCTGTGGGATGTCCTCAGCCATGGGAAAGGGCTGGTAGGTGCCTAGTTGAAAGCTAGTAACTGAAGGAGGAACACAAGTTCTCATCAGCAGAAGCAGGGCTGGCATCTCCTCCGGTTGACAACTGCTTGTCACCTGCAGAGAGACTGACTGACTGAGATCGATACGAAACCGCTGCTGAGCTCCAGAAACAATTTACACCACCAACTGCGGGTCTCACAGCTGAAAAGTGTGGGGGGATCCAAGGGGGAGTGAGGGCTTCCCACACTGCTCCAGAAACAGGGCAGCAATGAGGTAATTTTCCATTCCCTCATGAGCACCACTTGCAGGAGGTCCGGGTGCCATCACGAGGCGGGCTGGAGGAAGGGTGAACCTTCCTACAAGCAGCTGGAGGAACGCTACCGGGATGTTGCCTTTCTCAGGCGAGCACTGCCAAGAAGAAATCCAGAAGCTCCCACGGCCGTGCCACCACCCCACAGGTCTGGGGAGAGCAGTGGGAAGGTTTCTGCCACCTCCGAAAGGTTTCCTTATCAGCCTCAGCATCTGGCTTGCACTCTTCGGCATTTCCTATCCCGCCCGGCAAAACACCTTTCATCTAAGAAGGCCGTGTCGAGAGAATGAAGTGAAACATTTCTCTCCCTAAATCAGAACCAGCGATGGTAGCAGGTTCTCGCGGGGCGCTGGTGGCCCAGCACGCCCCTGCAGCACCTCAACGCTGCGGGAGAAGGTGGTCGTTCCCAGTTTGGAGCCGGCCCCCCCACCACAGCACCCGCTGACCCTCAGCCCGGGGAGGGCGACCCCCACCTTCCACGTCACCAGCTCTGGGAGCCGGAGCGGGTCCAGCGGGCAGGCTTCCCCCACATCTGTGCTAACCAAGACGTGCGGAAGCATTCGCTTCCCTCCCCAAACTGTACATTCAGTCCAAAATTAAAACCAAACCAGCGGCTCCCAGCAAACGGAGCGCTTTGCCAGCGCGGTTGGGGAACCGAGGTCTGGCAGAGACTGTCACCCACGGGCACGGCAGCCATGCCCCGGAGCGTGGTGGAGACGGACAGGGGCACGGCGTGGCACCTTCTGGAAATCACTGCGCGGGATTTGAGCTTGCTGAAGAGGATGGGAGGTGCTGTGGTCACTCATGGGGGTGACGTGCTCCTTCCAAGAGATGTATATGTACGCACTGGGTTGCAAGCCAAGCCTGGCTGCTGGTAGTTGAGCTGACAATGATTAAATAACCGGTTTACGCTAGATGAGAAGCTTGTCCCCACCAGCTAGAGCAGCTCATCTGGCACTGGTGCGTACGCTGTGGAGGCCCCCCTTGTTCCAGAGCAGCGTGGTCCCCGCTCACGCAGGTTGCTGGCAACCTCCAAGCAGTAAAAACTCCAGCGAGGTGCCACGTGGAAACACCAAACCGCTACCACCTCTGGGCTAAAACCCCAGGGAGCAGCTCCCACGCACAACCAGGGGAGCACTGAGGAACGGCCACCCTTCAGAGCAACCACCCTAGGGTTAGAAAAGGTTTGCGGGGCTGTGCTGCTGCTGCTATTGAAGAAAACAGCAAGAAATTAAATGCAGCAGAGGTCACGGGAAAAGCGAGCCGCATGGTGTGCGACCCACAGCGACAAAGGAGGCATTTCTGTCAGGTAGGCACGGACAGACGGCTGGACAGACGGCTTCTGCAGGGAAACCCGCTCCAGAGAGGAGGAGGAGGAGCAGCAATGTTCAGCTTTCAGCAGCGGGGCAGCACCCATGTCCCTGCAGTAGTGATGGGCTGCAGAGGAGGGGGTGAGCTCCCAGGACCTCAGCTGCATCACCGCCTGGTAGGGCTGGGACAACAAATCCTCCCCCTGCCCTGCTCCTGTCACTCGCCCACGATGGGGCAAGAGCACAGCTCGCCCACTGCCTGCTGCTCCTCCACGTCCCCCATCTTACGGGGAACAAGGAGCAATCCTCCAGCAGAGCCTCCTCCACTGCAGGACCAGGCAGCTGCCCCAACCAATGCCAGGGACCTCCTTCTCCAGCTGGGCCACCTACCTCTGCCAGCCCCTCGCCTGTCAGAAAGGCAGGCCGAGTGTTGCGTGGCTGCTGGGACAGGGGATGGCTGCAGAACCTCAGCAGTCCTGGGGAGACAGTGACCCCCCCAGCCCCACTCAAGGGTGCTGCAGAAGAGGATGTGGTTAAGCCCTGCTCCACGTCATTTCCCCTCTAGACTTGGACAGGGAGACTGGACAACGGGATGGGGCAACCAAAAGAACAAATAAAACACGCCCATAGTGATGGGGAGGAGCCACCAGGCACTTTTTCCACAAATAGCTTAAAGCAAAACAACTACGTGGAGAGAGCAAAAGAGGATGGAGGTGATTTGATGACTAAGAAAAACAAACCACGGGTGTTCCCTGAGGTTGGAAGGTAAGAAACACACATTAGAAAGCAACACCCAAACTACGTAAAGATCAGCCAAGAGCTCACCTGGCAGGATGGTGGTGCTGGCTCTGCGGGAACCTGTGGTGCTGTCGAGGTCACAGCTTCCCAGGCACCAGGCCTTCTCCAGAGACAGAGAGAAGTTGCATGCTGGACCCGAAGGCACTCCAGCCCCAGTGCAGGTGGTGAGCTCCTCCCCTGCTTCCTCCTCATCCGCCCTCTTCAGCAGATTAAGATAGTTAACAGCTCTCATTAATGAGCTCATTTGCCCCCTGGCAATCAGATCTCTAAGCTGTTCTCAGAACTTGCAGTCTCATTTTGGCAAGTGCAACAGCAAGCTGCTTGCTGGTGTCATTGCTCCTTTGAGCAGCTGGAATGGTCCTGCAGACCCAGGTCCAGCTTCAGGAGCTGTAAGACAGACCTGCCAATTGCCATCATGCTTGTGACAAAGCCACAACAGCAAGCAACAACCATGCTTCCCAGGTGAACCTGCCTTTGGGGACTTGTATGGTCCCCGACATGCTTTGAACCCCACCAGTGACATTTGCAGCTTGGTCTGACCAGTCTGTTGCTCCCAGGCTGGACTGGTGGCAGCCAGGCTTTGGGTCAGCCCAAATCCCTTCCTGCAGAAGCCAGCTCAGCACCCTGCCAGCCCCACTTACCAAGAAACAGGGTCCCAGCAGAAGATTGTTCCTCTTCCCAAAGATCTCCAGCTTAACGCTGTGAGGAGCTTGCTAGTCTCAGCCACGGGAGGGGTTTGCTGCAGCCTGGTGAGGCTGGGGCAGATGAACACACCTGCAGAAGATGCTGGCTTTGTCCAAATGCTGTCTCTCGTATAGTTATACGAGAGTAAAGATTATAATGCCTATAAACCTTTGTGAAATGTGCCAGGAATATTCCCTGGCTCCAGGATGGAAATTCTGGATAAACCATCCCGTCCAAGGACGGCGATGACTTGGTACCCCCAGTTCCCAGTGCACATCTCAGAAGCCACAAACCCTGGAGCTGGGAGCAGGGATGGCTGTCACTCTCCCATTTATCTTTTTAGCAAAAAACTGAATGTCCTGAGTTTATGCAGTGTTTGCACCAGGGTAGAAATCAACACCAACCACTGCAATTGCCCATGACTCCCCCCCCCCCCCCCCCCCCCCGCCCCCCCCCCCCCCCCCCCCCCCCCCCCCCCCCCCCCACCCCCCCCCCCCCCCTCCCCACCCCCCCCCCCCCCCCNNACCACTGCAATTGCCCCTGACCCCCCCCCCCCCCCTCCCCCTGGGTCCATCACCAGCCCTGCTAGTGAACTGTGCAAGTTACTCCACTTTTATACTAGTATTTTTGGGTTTCCCTTTGTAATCTTAAGCACTTCTTGGGTTAATGGAGAACGTATTTTGCTGAAGTTTCTCAAATAAAGAGTACCAGCTTCAGAGAGATCAGTGAAGCTCCCGATCCTGCTCCAAGGAATCCCTGGCACAAGGCAAGGCACTAGGACTCATTTTGCTCCTGACAGGGTATCTTCAGCCCAACCTCTCCAGTTTCACTCTAGTGGATTTATGATCATTTTGGCACAAAGAAATTTGTAGTGGAATTACTTATTTCATCTTCCCCTTTACTGCAGGAGGAATGATCTTTAACTGAGCCCAAATCCACTTGCATTCATTGGATTGCTAATTAGGCTACAGATGTCTCCTGATGGGAGCAATTATCCCTGGTAACCTTAATGAGCTTGTTACATTCCTTAGTTATTGTTATGAAAAGTTATACGAAATACTTTGCCTAATACTACAAAGCTCCTGGGGGAATTACTTCTTAATCTGTTCTGGTTTGATTAAAGAGAACGATTGTTTTCTTTCTTAGCAATATTTCTCAAGTTGTTTGTGGCTCATTCCCCTCGTCTTTTGCTGGCGCTTTAACAACTCTGGCCAACTTTTTCATAGAGGTCTTCCTTTCCAAACATGTCTGATTTTTTTTGCTCTCCCCAAACTCTCCAGTGTCTTTGCTTGGTTTATTGCATGGGGGTTTTTCTCTCTTTTTCAGTGAATTATTCTGTCTAGAACATACAACAGGGACTCGGTGCCCATCAGACTCTGTGGGGTTTTGTTGTTGTTGTTGTTACAGTTTGTTGTAGACCTAAGAAAAGCATCTCCTTACACTGGTACTTGAGGAAAAAGCTTCCCTGCAGCGCATGGAAAATGCAGATCTCCTTAAAACAATTAAGAGAATGAGCTGGGTAAGCTAATGTGAGCACAGCTTTGCACACCCTCTCTTCTCTCCTGTGCCTCTGTATGTCCAAAATTCAATGGACATGCTATACAAGAAGCAACGTTGCCCAGGGAATAAAGAACTTCATTGCATTTAAAACCAAATGAGCACTGCTTTTTTTTTTTTCTCCGTATTTATCATGTTTGCACTCCCATTCCATGCTTCCCAAAGTCTCCTGCCACAGGCAAGAGGCGCACAGCAGGCATGTCAGCAGTTACGACTACTTCTCATGGCTTAGTACTGATTTCAGGAGCATTAAAGTTCATATGAACATCCGAACTTTCCTTCAGAATCGCAAGCGATTACGATTAAACCCCAGAGTCGGATTCCTGCCCGGAATGACCCATCAGGGAAAGCAGCCAAAGACTCCAGACTCCTGATCAAGCCACTAAAACACCAGAGTTTTGAAAAGCATTCAGCGATGATCCCGATTTTCTGACACAGAAAACCAAAGGGAGGCTTAGCAGCACCTCCTGCGTGAGCAATTAAAGCAGGTAAACTCAGCAGCTTTGGACTATCCCACCCAGTCACTACCTCTCCCTGCTCCGAGGCGGGGGTGGGAAAGCAGAGCTGGTGGTGGGGTGTCTTCCAACAAAGCTCTCTTTGCAGGAACTGTTGATTTACTGCAATAAACTGTTCGCAGAAACACGCTGTTTCCAGTGAAACATTTCAAGACCTGGGATGGCATTTCTGGCTGAAACCAGCAAGTCAGAGGAGCTGGTCTGATAGCTCAGTAATGTGGTGAGACTGGCAGGGCCAGAATTTAGGTCTGGGAGGCTCAAGACTGCCGAGTAGCCCTGCATGCAGGCTGTCAGCTGTTTTGCCATGCCTTTTCTCCTCTGCCTTCAAATAAAAACAAACATTAAAACCTCACCATTTCCTTGTCAAACAGAATTCCTGTGTTCCCGCCAGTCTGAGTTCAAAGGGTAAGAGGTAAACAGTAAAAAGTAGCAAGAAGTAAGGAACTTGCTCAAGTTCACAGAATTCTGTGACCTTGGTGGTCTCTAGTCCAACCTCCCACAGGGAGCAGGACTACCGCCACCACCACTGCAGCAGGTCACAGGTGGCTTTGTTCAGCTGCACCATGAACACCTCCAAGCATGGAGATCTGTCTGCCCCTCCGGACAACCCATTCTCCTACAGCATCACTCTGTGAGGGAAGTCACTCGTGTTCAACCTGAACCTCCCATGTGGGAACCTGTGACTGCTGCCACTTGCCCCAAGGCCTGTAGCCACCACAAGGGCTTTGGTTCTGCCATCTTTGTGGCTCTCCTTTAAGCAGCTGTACAGGGCTGCTACTGGATCCTCCTTCACCCTTTATCCAGGTTTAACAAGTCCCCTTGTCGAGGAGGCCTCTCAACCTCAGGGATGCCTTCCCCTTTTTCTGACTCCCAAGAATGAAGATGCCCAGACACGCTCTGCCACGCCAGGGAATGGTCAGCAGAGACAAGAAGCTTGCACAAAGGAAAGATACAGCCCCAAACTGAGTCCTGAACTTCCCTGGTTGCCTTTCCCACTACAAAGATTCAGTCTCCGAGCTAACACAATGCTGTTCTGTTTTGGGAAGCGGTGCCAACTGGGCTCTCAAAGAAATATTTGTTCCAGTTCGAGCTTCGGCATTTCAAACAAGGGCAATTAAATGCACTGCAAATGCTATTGCAACATGAAGGCTAAAAATATAAACACAAAACGTCAGGAGAGAAAAGCGCCTGAAAGAACCGCCCACGCACCGGCACCGCACAAGCATCACACCCGCCAAGTGACTGGGGGCAGATAAACAAGACACAATTCAGCCTTTTTTTTTTTTTTTTTTCCCTACTGCCAGAAGTTCACACTTACAAATGACTATGTCAGCAGTAGGAGTGGCACCACTCGGGAAAATCTCTGATCTGCATGACCAGGTAGGTCTCCCCGGGGGCTGTTTGGCACAGATGTGATCACCTACAAAAAGCTAAGCCACCACAGAATGTAAACTTCGGAAGAAACACGTGCGGTACAGGTTCACGGATCATTTTAAGAACCTGATTCTGTCCTTATTCTCAAAGAAAATTCGAGCTTTAAATTTATAGCCTTCACCTGACAATCACAGCATCCTGCACATGCTTTGCTTTTGAAAATGCACCGAATGCTCAGACTTCAGTAAAAAAAAAAAATTTATTTTCAATATAAAAAGTGCCAAAATATCCACCAACATTGTCATCTATTCAACAACCAGCTTACTCTAGTAATCAAAATTGCAAGCATCTTTATTCACATTTTTAAATCAAATTCCTTTCACACGTTTCCACAGTAACCCGAGTCCCTCGAAAGTGGGAAATTTGCATTTCGGTTGGCTGCTGTAGTCCATATGTCCAAGTTCATGTAGGCACGGAAGGGGTTAAACCTCGGATAGTATTCCTGCTTACACATCACTGCCTGGTTCTCCACATGGGTCGAGTGTTGGGTGGTGGCACTGACGGGGCAGCAGCTTTCATAAACATCACTCTGAGGTGCCCAGATGGAACCAAAAAGTCCAGACATGGGAGACAAGCTTCGGGTGCTTGAGAGGTAGGGCTGTAGGGCGAGATAAAAGAATCATGGGAAACTGCAAAACGGACCACTTGCCAAAGAAAACATGGAAAGGCAATACTACATGGGAGGAAGGAGGGTTTATGCAGAAAACTGAGGAAATGCACAAGTAGAGAATTGCAAATGGCAGACGGGTTCACAAAGCGACATGGCTGCTGGAATAGCCCAGCTAAATGGAGCCATGTGGGCTCCCTCCTGCACGGCACCGGTGTTCCTGTAACTGGAGCACAATACTCAGCTCTGCTCAGGCTGTTAAGGAAAAGAAGGGAGAAATGGAAGACAGGTGAAGAGCACCGTGTGTGTGTTTTGAGAGCTAAAAGAGGAGGCGGCCTAAGAAATGACAAGGAAAAAGGTTGAAGTTACGTGTCAGCGCTAAAAGACTGTGCACGCCGGGAGCAGAGAGGCATATTCAGCATGGAAAAGAGGCTCTAATTGGGAGCTAGGGAATTTACTTAGAAAATTTCGAAAGCTTATAAAGAACCTCCTGGAGGGCAAGATGTGTTAGTCTGCGAGGAAGTCTCTCGGAGAAGGTCATGGAAGTCTTGGGACTTTTAAAACTGAATGAAACACTGAAATGTATTGTGGGGAAAAGCTCGCCAGGGAAATGAACTGAATTATCTAATGTATTTTCCAATCTCTACCTTCTGTGTTTCCTGGCATTCCTGAATAAAATATGAAATAAAGCCACATTTATTTTAGGAAACAGTCTTCTCACAGTTTTGCCACTTTTTTAACACAGCAGAATTTTCACTTTTGCAGTTGGAAATATTTCTTGCTTTATTTGGTTAGTTTTATTCCAAATAAACCTCTTGTAAATAAAAAAATAATAAATATGAGCAGAAGAGAAGGTGGTTACAATTAAAGACCACCTTGAACTGAAGTCACTACATTGCACTATAAGATGACATAAACATGGCCAGTCTAGAGCGTAACAGCTCAAAGTCAGCATTCAGAAATCTGCACAAATCCAGCTTAAATCGCTTGGATTTCCTAGCAAAAAAAGCCCCGTTGAAGTCACTGAGAGCAGCTGTCCATTCAGCTCTACAATTTCCAAATCTCCCTGGGCTTTGCTGTCAGCACTTTTTGTGTTTTACCCTCATCTGGAAAGGCTGATTTTGATAGGAAAAAGTCTCAGTAAACTACACAAGTCCCAAATGGTTTTCCATATGTAAGATGGTTTTAGTCGATTTTCAGGCAAAAGGATCCATCTTAAAATTTCACAGACAAGGTCCAGTAAGAACCTCAACCAACGACTGGGAAAAAGCCACGCTACCAATGAAAGCATCAAATATATCCATCAGGCTACTTGAAGGATTCATGAAGAACACGCAAGCAACAGGCAGGGGAAAGACATTGGGAGGGCTTTGAAGAGACACACGAAGGCAGTGCCTCGCCTTGACCATACTCACTGTGGAGTTGACGTAACTGGCGGGCTCCCAGGTAGGTGGCAGGTTGGGAGGTGCATTCCAGGTGGAGGGACAGTTCTGGTCAATGAAGGCTGTGTTCTGCACCGCTGCAGTACCTGGGAAGCCACTGGGGTAGTTCATGTTTTCTGCAGTTTGTAAAAGCAGGAAGACAAAGTAAGGCCTTTTGCATTACAAACACTACGAATGTTTCTGTGGAGGAACATTGAATCTTCTTGGACTGAGCCAGGCTGGAACCGACCTAAGCCTTCGAGTGACTTCAGGCACCTTCAGGGCAGCACAGCAGTGAAGCGTAACAATTCCTGTTAACAAGACTACTGCTCTGTATTAGGGACTCACTAACAAATTGCTATCAGGAGGACGGGATAAAGAGTTGGCAATCTCTCTACTGGAGAACAGAGTCTTTATGAGCCCCAGAACGTTCATGGCAGAGCCTACTCAGGCTTCACTGCCAACATGCCTCAGCTCTAAGCACCCAAGGGATCACCGTGCTGCCTGTGATACTGTAGCCTGACCTTTAATTATTGCTTAGGTAATGCTAAAGAAATCTAGGTTGCTGCCAGTGTGCTTCCCAAGCCAAGAAACTCTAGCCTGGAAAGGTAATTGGTCATGGGAGGCCTTCTGTTTCACACACTGGAAGGCAGAAGCCTGCCAGAGGGGAAACAAAGAAAATTGTGCAAAAAGATTTGTGTAATACTGTGGTCACGAGCATTTCTCTCTATTCCCTCTCAGACAGAGTCCTGTATACTGGCTTTTCAGACTCAATAACTCCATACGAAGACCAGTCTTCTCATCCACCACATGCAGACATTGTTTATTACTACAGAGCATCCAGTCAGCTGGAAACTGTAAAGTCCGCTTAAGCAATGAACGCCCAGATGTTTATAGACAAGCCCAGCCTTTGTTCTACAAAAGGTGAGAGGAAAAAAAACACACTCAGTGATAATTCATAAGCTTTACTTCATCTTACCTTCTGGGAAAGCACCGTACTCATTCATCTCTAGGGGACAATACATGTTGGAAAACTGGCTGTCACAAGCTGCATTCCAGTCAATGAAGCTGCCCCAAGGAAAAAAAAAAGAATAATCCGCTGTCAGAAACAACTCACAGAACTTCTGAAAATTATTTAGAAATGCTTATTTAATGTAACGCTGTTGGGTGCAAAATGCCTGAACCAATGATGAGGCTTTCCACATTCTGTTTGCCAATCCTACCAGTATCTACTCTGTGCCATAACGTAATCACAGCGATTCTCTCACTGAGCTCTTTTTCCTCTGGGAGGATAAACAACTTGTAATGACAGCTACCAGATTCCTTTAACACCTAACTGGGTTCAACTGCTTCATCTGTAAAAGGAAAATAATTGTACTTCTTTCCCACAACCATGGAAAGAGTAGATGGGAAGTGAAAGAATATGATTTGAAATAGAAGAAAATGTAATGCATTTTCAAGCATTTGAGTGCTTGAGAATACAAATTAAAATATAGATTTCTACTTCCGCTACCACACATGTTAGAGTCCTGTTAAACAATATGTTTTCTAAACCAAATATTAATTTGTAGGGATTAGACTTGTTTTAATTAAAATAATTTCAGAATTTCAGAAGACTTTCCAAAAGTAATTCTTAAAGATATATCAGAAATGAAACGAGCCCTGCTATGCACAGAACTTGAAGAGGTCCAAATCTGGATGCAATCTGGCAAGGTAGGCATATAAGAGGCCTTCATGTCACATCGTGCTAATTCAGTTTTACTATTCAGGCAAGAAGTTCCAAGTTAACCACTACTATATATGAATAAATAATTACAAGAAATTTTGCATATTAAGTCCAAATTGAGATGGGCATATGAAAGCAAAGTAGCATAATACAGAGTCTGCCACAAATCACCATATATTTCATTTGACTTGAAGAGTCAGAGCACTAGTAATTGCTCCCAATCATTAGGGCTGCAGTTTGACACGACAGTTAGCGCCGAGGCTGGCAGCCAGGCTGGGATCACAAGACCATCAACTTGGGGATTTCTGCCTTACCACTCTGTCATTTCAGATGACAGGATATGACTTGAAGAACTGGCCTTATTTCACTGCAATGTGGTGGCAGAGTTTTTCTTCTCATTAGTTTGTGGTGCATCTTTCACTAGTAAAATCTGCAGTGTCTGAAGTACCAGAATTATTCAACTTCACTACTACAGGAAGATCAACCCAAATCTACACAGAGCCTCAAGCAGATCAATTATTATCCTTACACCACCTTCAAAATGGACTATTTGCTTTTATTTAATGACCTCTCTTCATGCTACTTAACATGAGTATACACTGCATAGCACAATCCACAGAACCTATGTATTTAGGAAGAGAAAAACAAACCTAAAAGCCAAGCCTTCTGCCTGGCCATGCAAAAGAAGTGCAAAATTAAAAGCCTTCCAAAAATTATTTAATTAAATTTGAAAGTAGTTCTGGAATACCTCAATATGAGCAGGAACACCAGTGAATTTGTCTTAGCAAAATTAATCATGATGTACTAATGGAAGGGCATGAACTACTAGAACTAAGACTGAAGTGACAGCAAGAATTTTACTTTAACCATCACCTTCCTTACAAATATTGTAAGATAAATTCAAGTGCAGTCCTCTGCATCACAGAAACCTGAACAAAGCATTGTCCATACTGTTTACATAAAACATAACTTGCCTGTTGTGGACAGAGGGGGTTTCCTGGATCATGCACGGAATATTGTTCTCAAGGTTGTAGTTTAAACTGTTTGTCAGACAGACTGGCTGGGCAGGCCACAAGTCTCCTGCTGGGTAAAGACCTAAGAAGGAAAAAAATGGAATGAAATGCAGAACAAGAAGGAGGCTCCACAAACTCTGAGTGTCACAGTGACACTTTATTCTCAGATTCACAATAATGACTCTATGCGAGATAAAAGGTCCACTGTTACTAACCAATCTATTTATATTGTTTTGGTGACGAATGTCTACCTTAAAACAAATCTGGAAATTTCTACTGGTTAAAAAGTATATACATAAATACTTGAACTGAGAAGCTGAAATTCAAAAAACAGGGCAACAATTTCCTACAGAAAGCCCTTAAGTCATCATCTGCCAGCACCAACGTGGCACCTTTCCTCGCCACAGGATGGATGGCAGGGATGTGAGCCCCACCAGCCTCCTCCTCGCGCCCACCCATCAGTCAGTAACCACCTCTGAAGTCCAACCACCCCAATGCAGCAGGAAGAGGGTCGGGTTTAATAGACTAGAGCCATTTACAACCAAACAATATGCAAACTTGTTATGGCTGTATTTAGCCCCTAGGGCAGATCCTCATTGTGCTGCTCTCTACAGACTGAGTGCCCTGACTGCCCACAGACACTTGGTTCCTATCAACTCTGCAAGAACAGGCAGCTGGAGAAAAGAAAAAAATCCAAATTAGCAGTCCCCATAAGACAATGGTTGCAAAGTTAGCTCTATTTCATTATTTCCCATGATATATATTATGAATATTGCTACCACAGAAAAAGTTTAATCAGCATTTCTATTCTACCAGACACAGGTTAAACCTACAGTGAAAGGGACAGCCACAAGCAGGCAGTTCTGCTGCCTAAAGACCCGTGCATCCTAACCAGCTTTCAAACTCCGTCCCACCCCACCATGTAGCCTGTTGCTTTTATGAATCCCACTCAACAAGTTAAAATTACTTTCCTTTGAGACACAAACAATGAAAACTCAACAGTTTTAACAGCCCAACCCAACCTCATTCATAATTGCTTTCAAAGATAGCAAGCCCCAACTGTGGAAATTTAGAAAAAAAAAAGGCTGTATTTGATTTGATGCTGAGCTTCATTTTAACACAGCAACCATGCTCTTCATCTCCCAACCACATTACTTTTGGACATAAACCTGTGCAAAGCAAGAGAATACCTAAAACATAAAAAAGCTAAATGAAAATGAAAGCTAAATGTCTTCTCGCAGAGAAGATACAGCAAAAACCGCCATGGTATGTAAGCTTTCATTTACTTACTTCACTCCTAATTTGTTTACAAGTAAGTCAATTTCTAATAACAACATTGCCATCAAGTTAGTGTATACAAAGGTCGTTAGCAACATCACTGAAACTGCTTGACAAAGTGTGCAAAAACCAGCTTCAGTTGCTAATAAAGTTACTGACCTTTATTTTTGTCAGGATCTGCAGCTATGTCAGTGAAATTGGGACACAAGGTTTCAGGATACTGGGGGATGCTGTTCATGTCTCTGCTGAATGAAAAGAAAATTTAATTTCTTCAGTCTAGGCACTGTTGCGTTTCATAATCCAAATAATTTCAAAGGAAATATACAGAGATGAGTAAAAAATATTCTAATCAACATCATGAGTCCTATTGCTTTCCCCCTTTGTTTCCTGATTTTTCTTAGTTTGAATTACCCCTGTGCAATTTTTAACGGCTTTTTTTCCCCAAATAAAAGCCAGCTAAGTTATTACACATGCAAAATGAATACAGTTCATACATCTTCATTACCTCACTTTTGCTATCCAAGTATTTGCAACCTATTGCAAATTAATTCAAGAGCTTTCCTCTAAAACTGGGAAACAACCACAGTCCATGAAGATGAGCAGGACCTCTCATAACGCTCCCAACAACTTTCAGGAAAGTTTACTTTTACGTGCACGAAGACACACATGAGCATCAACTTCATATTTGTCAAATCCCATCAAAGAAACTAGTCGATGTGAGTGGAAAGGGGACATTTTCAAGCACCACAACCCCAGAAGAAAAGGATTAAAATTATTTCTACTAGTGAAAACAGTCATGAATGAGAAGTGAAATGAGGACTTGTAGTAATAAAAATTGTAGATCCTATCTCTACTACAGTAAAGAGGTAGAAAGGAATGTGGGGGAGGGGAGAATCAATTTTCATGCTCTGTATCTTAGGAGAACATTATTCCCATTAAAAGAATAGCATCAACTTGAAAGTCTCACTCCCACCTCTTTGTAAAGTATATACTTTAATATAACTAAGCATTAGTTAAAATGTAGCAAGTTGCTAAGAGCTGGAAGAAACGAGAGGGGTAAAACAATTTCCTTTTTTCCCCAAATTTATTTTACATTTGGAAGCATTTATTGCATTTCCCCAGCATAATCCATTTTGCATATATCTTTTCACCTACTGAAAAAGATTCTTCTTTCTCCAACAAGAAAGTACAGTTAAATGATCAGAAAAAATGACAAGACAGCAGGTAGGTATAATTTATCAAAATGAGACAAGATTTCAAGTTGGTGGTGTTTCTTTAATGTCTTACAGGTGTAGATTCAAATTTTTTACCTGGTATTGCAGATGTTATGAGACAGATTTAAAGTGATAGGAGTTTCAGATGGAAAATCATTTTGTGAAATACTCTCTCCTAAAGAAAAGAATGTCTGTGAAAATCAAAGATCCTAAAAAAAGAAGTATGCACAGAATATACATACACATAAATGGACTCATCAATAGCATCAACCAAGTTTTCTCTTTACTTCCACATGGTCTTAAATGTATTTTATGACTTATGATTACCACACTCTTGATGGAGAGGTTCCTTGTTACTACTAAAATTGTTTTGAACTTGAAATGACTTTTTTGTGAGGCATTATCATTTGAACAAACCAAAGTCACGTGCACAGAATTATCTGTTATATCGCAGTTTCAGAAACAACACGTACTGTATCTTTTGGTAATGTAAAGTTTTACATATACACAAAGACACATGTAAGTACATGCACATTTTTAAACTATTCTAAACAACTTTTGTCAGATACTCAAAGCTGGTTTTACTTGTGTCACTTCAGCACTTTCTTTACAATTTACTTTTAGTGCTACATCAATCTGGATAGTGATAGTGGTGACAGAGTTTAGGCTTTCAACTATTTTAATGATATTCAGGCATTCAAAAAAGTGCAGTAATGAACCACAGTTCCCAATTCTCACATAGTCAAGCAGCTCAGGTCTCCTGGCTACAGATGCCTCAAATACAGCCATCCAATCTCAGCATCCTCAGATCTGACATGCTTTCACACATTCCTCATATGCGCATTTTCTTAAATAATTCCAACAAACCCACTGTATTTTTATGAGAATAATGTGATGTAACATAAATTCAAAGAAAGAAATGTGGCTAGTGACTAGTGACTCTCAGTTCTTCCATCTTTCCACAAAAACTAATTGAGCAGCTTCCTCCGTGCAGAGTCTGACACTTCCTCTGTAGCCTGACAGCTCATCACCGTCTCCACAAAACTTCTGGTACTTTTTTCAAGTACAAAGTTTTTTAAATCTCTGCTTGTGTTTCTGAGAGGTGCTCTCACCCATAAAAGGAAATTTACATGGCCTGTGCCACAGTTCCCCTTTCCATTCAGAAGGAAGGCTGAAACTCTGCCCACTAGGATGCAGAGGTGATATTTGCAGAACTTACTGGATGGAAGAAAATGCCTGGCAGCAATCATGGGCTTTTTATCTCCGTCCGAGCTGCTGGTACTGCTCCAACTACCCCAGCTCCCACGACTGGCACGAACGCTTCCGGATGAACTTCCACAGTCTGAGCTTGAATCAGAACAAAACTTCTCCAAACACTTCTTTTTGGACCGTTGATAAAAGCTTTCTAAAGAAGTTGCAAGAACAAAACAACACAAAACGTGTAAGAAAGTGAAAAGTCATCTGAAATGTGAATTTGTATGGATTTTCTAAATTCCTTGACAATAAGACAGAAAACAATATTTACTGATAGCTTCAAGAGAAATGTTCCAGCCCGTACTGCAAGGAGCTTGTGACCTACAGGACATCCCCAGTGCAATGAATGCAAGTCACGGTACAGTGCAGTTAGGGGCAATACTTTGAAACTAGAAGCCTATACTGTTCTTTGAAATATATAGTTAATATGTTAAACATGAAACAAACATCCTGGCTGTAGGAACATGAGCACTAAAAGCAACGACAAATGTTGCAAGTAGTGAAACTGTAAGTGATAGATTCTCCTTTGTTATTATCTCATGAGGGAAGCAAAGGACAATCCTATAAACATTCACACTTCCCTCAGCTCTCCTCTTCCCAGGAAAGAGCTGATTAAAATCCTGACAGAAAGACAGGAAGGTAGTGGTTTTTAAAAATGGCCTCCCTATTCTAAAGGTGGCCTTTGCAATACTAGCACGTCAGTTAATACCAGCTTTCATTTGAACACACAGGCAGACTGTCAGTCCTTCACCCTGGACTGATGGATTATGGTTTCAGACTGATTCATCTTCTAAGGTGCATCACCAACCCACCAGAGAAAGCATGCAGAGCCCCTTCAGAAGAGAGCAGGGACTAATTCAGGCACTGCATCATGCCAGTCCTGTCATCTTCACAGCAGGGTTGAAAAGGAAAAGAGGCACAAGTCTCTCAAGGAAGTAATACAGCTCTACTGACACAGAAACCATATTACATTTCCCCCCCCCCGCCCATTTAAGACAATTAAGATTGCATACCTGTTTCTCCCTGTATAGACAAGCTCCCAGTTTTTTGGTCTGCTTTACAATTTTCCCCGTTACCCTGAGGACACCAGGCTCTTATTCCAATATTCGCTCTCAGATCCGGCCTTTCAAATTCACTGCACATATGCTTCAACTCACTCTGCTCAGGGACCCTGATACAACCACACCCAAAGAAACATGTTTGCATTTTACATTTCAGCTGCATTTTTTGTTTCCAGGCATTAAACACTTCAACTCACACGACTATCAAGGCAGGATGGGGGGGTAAGGACTAAGTTTAGGAGTCTTATTCTCCTTATTAAGGAGTCTTAGGTTTGCAGAAACCTAAAAAACTTTTCCCAACACTCAACATCCCACCACACAGACTACTACTTCTCAGGGGGAGAAGCAAAACAACTTGTCTATGTTAAACTCCATTCTCTGATGTGCTTGCAGAAAGCAATTAGATGTTATAGCAATAAGCACAGTCTAACCCTGTACAAAGAGCTAGATACACAGAAAAATGTGCCCTACACCTATTTCACTGTCATAATTATAATTAGAATAAAACCATCATCTGAAGTAATCTTAAGTTTTTGCTAGTAAAACTCAAATATCTGGATCCAATATCATAATCAGAGAGAATTAAGGGAAAATTAATAAAATCCAGCTGTCAAGTTTTACAGGAAAGAAATGGTTACATCTTAATTCATAAAGTAGCAACTGCTGAATCAGTTCAAGGAACAGACACCAAATTTCAGTATTTCACTTCTATTCTTTTATCCTTCCTACCTACAAAGGTGTGCATCCTGCAAAGATTTACACATGTTGACCTGCCACACAATGAATAGTAATTTATTTATAATGAGTTATAACAGCTCCTTCAGATTTACAATCTCCTTGTTAAGTCCACTGACCTCAATAGGATCACTTGCAATAAAAATCAAGTCTGTGAAGTCTTTCTTGGATCGTGACCTTAATTCAAAGGGCTGGGAGAGGGGAAGGAGGAGGATTTTCTCCTCATGAGCGTTTCTATTCTAGCAGCAGTTTATAACTGGTATTCTTTAACAATAACCAAAATAACTTAAATTTGAAAAATAAGAAAAAATATTTAGAATTAATTTACAACTGACTTTAGAAATTCATTTAAAAAAACTTCAGGGGGGGAAAAAAATCCACCCCCTAACTTCCCAAGGTGTTCTCAATATCCTTTTGAGCCTAGTGCTGCTCTAATCTTTTTAATCATTATGGAAAAATGCAAGCTGTCTCTTTTCTGTGTATTTCTCTTCCTCTTTCAAAACTACTAGAAGACACTATTCCCTCAGTTACTCAATATAGCAGATGATCCTCCTAAAGGTGGAATCATTTCAACAATTTTGTTTTCCTTTTTTCACTGACAAGAACACACGACTGGGTTTTATCCACACAACGGAAAGGAGACGAACCATCCAAACTTCAGAAACAGCAAATTCCAGACTATAAGGGAGAGCAACCACTGCTATGCAGAACGGGGTGGGTCTATATACATGCAGATTTACAAATGGAAAAATTCTTTTTTTTTTTTTGCTGGTGATACTTAGTACTGCACATTCTTAAAAATAAAGGCTCAGGCCAGGATTAAAGTGTGTTTATTTAAACAGATAAAGCAATTCTGCCTAATGTACCATGCAAAATCTGAGAAAATATTACAGCAATTCTGGATTTCTTCACTTTCTGCTTTGGTGAGGCAATACATACCTTGTAGATATATTAATGTTCTTCTTCTTATTTTTTCTAGATGTTCTATTTCTATTCCAGTTCATATTTGGTACGTTTCCTTCCTTCTTCTCTTGAGGTTTCTTCTTCCTATATGCATCTTCTTGCTAAAGGTAAAAATATGAGCTGAGACAATACATACATTATAAAATGCAGTTACCTCAGTAAATGAACTCTGTTGGATTTTTCTAGCTGAACTTCTCTGGACAAAACGACCCGACCCAAATGCATTGTTACTTCATGATTTAGTGGCTTTCCACAGCACATCCTCTTTCCAGCATCATGAATTTGACCAGCCTTTCCAAGACTCTGTCCTTCAGACACCAACAGATGATGAGAGAGAAATTTTTTAATTCCCCATGTTAGTATTTTCCCTCTCATAGCATCTAGCTCTGACTTCCAAGGAAATAAAAAAATGGAGGGAGAAAAAGGAAAGCAGTCAATAAAATTCCCTAAGTGCTAAAACCAAAAAACATCTGCCAGATTTATGATTGGTTTGTGTGCAAGTTCAGCAGCAATAAATCCTCCCTTTCCTCAGCAGCTAAGGGGATGGGGGGAGGCATTCATTTGAATTACAACTGAGGAAATTATGGGGTAAGTTAACCAACAAATAATAGTAATTTTTAAAAATGCAAGAAACAAACTGAACACCATCAGCCACATATAGAAAGAAGTTTATAACAACAGTTACCCAAACAAAATTAGACCCTGTCTTTTCTGATACATATTCCTCAGGCATAGTAAGCAATTCCTCCTTACATCTTTTTGCCATGGGATTCCTATCCAGTAGACAGGATACAAACATAATCCAAATTCTTGGGTTTACTAATGACCCAATGAAGTTCTTTAAGTGTTCTATGCTGCCTGCAACAAAGGTAGTCTGCTGTGTTTCTGGTGCTCAGAAACCAGGGCTGAAGAATGAATGATCCCGCTCAGCAGCTTCGCAATCTGTCAAGGAGCTTCTGCCTGCTGTATTCTCAAATGCAAGTTTCTGACGCAAAGCCCCATATTTGAAGATCAGGTCTACAAATGGAGGTCAATATGCCCATCTAGGACACCTCCCCCTCCAGAATATGTTCTCACATCATTACTGTGGCTGAGAGTTGGCATTAGTCTCCAGTACATTTATGCCTGCTCTGTCAAAACTGAAGATATCCCTGGTTGCAACAGGGCCAATAACATAATGCAAGGGCTGTTTTAATTTTTACTGAAACTGTTCATCGTTCTATAAAACAGCATTAGTATGCAATGGATGTGGGACAGCATGGCTCCATACTTCCTCATTCATCTGATTTGCAGTGTTTCAGATCTGTGACTGTATGTAATAGTCCCCATATGCACATTCATGCCTATATGCGTCTACATATATAAATCAACAAAAAGATCATTTTAAATTTGAAAAGCAGAAAGATAAAAATGCAAACCTCAGAAGAAGTAATCTCCTCTTTTGCACAGCATGGAGTCTCTTCCTTAGGTCCTTTATTAATCTTTTTCTCCATGGAAGGCTTTAGGTTGATCTGCTTTTTTAAAGTCTCACAGTTTTCTGTTTCATTCCTGAGAGGCACTTGCTGGCTATTCCCTACAATTAAACAGTAATATCAGTTTGCTTGGGACAAGGATGGGCTCCCAATCACAATCATATATATCTTCTACCTTTCTTTAAAAACAGACTTGTGCTGCTTTCCGAAATGCTAAGAGACTGACCTCTAGGCCGATGATTTTGAAAATTTCCAAATCGAAACCTAATGCTGTACAAAAATTCTCACAGCAGTTGCACAAGGTAGCCCTGTACTGATTCCTGCTGATGGGCACACTCCTAGGACATGCATAAACTACCCAAGTCCCACTCATCTAATCTGAATTTGAGCTACTCAAGATCCAGTCATGGGTCTGTAAGGTAGAACCTGAAGCCAGAGAATACTGGGCTAAAAATCAAACAGAAAAAAACCTGCAAAACTGAGTGTAGAGAAGTCTTTTCAAAATGGTAGATCAAAATAAGAACCGCCTGTATTTGATGTTTTACATCTCTGAAACGCCTTCTACGTCCACTATGAAGACAACAGTAAGTTATTCTTTCTTTAGGACGGGTTCCACATTGAGTTTATTTTCTTGAGAGGCTTGTGAAGAAGAATTATTCTCGTGTAAAAAAAAGCCAAGAGGTGAAGAAAACAAGAGGAAGCCTAAACTAGCTGAGTTGCACAGTTCCCTGCCTGGGCCCTGCTGATGCTGGACAGGACAGAAATAACTTCAGCTCTCACAGGTTCTGGATATCTCAGGTACCTGCAGTACATTCACTGTAATCTACTACTGACTCTCTGCATAAGAAATGGTATTGACTGTCACATTGAACTGCTGTTTTTCAAACAGGAAAAGCATACCCAAATATTTTTTACGGTTTCTACAACGTCCTAGCTTTGAGTCAGCCACTCTCTCCCTCTGGAGCAGGCAGTCACGATGACTGTGAAAGGAGCCCACGTGAATGAAACACCAGGAGAAACACCAGGCAAGGGTGGCTGACAGAGCTCTAAAAAACACACTGTTGCTCTCCAGCATACAAACATGCAAGTCTTGAAGACTCCCTGTTTTCATAAGAACAGGTCTATAGCTACAATCAAGATATGGTACTTTTTAGACTTTGTTTATCCCACCAAATTTCTCCAAACACAGAAATACTCACATCCCTGACAGTGCTGAAAACCACCAGTGCTCAGACAACCCTGCAAGTTACCTGTGGTGCTTTACCACTCAATACAATTGTCAGTACTCTTGAACACCCTTCACAAGGTGAAAGCTTTGTCAATGTAAGTAAACCTAGTATCTCCCAATTGGTTTACGTGCAACCGTGATCTCCACAGCCTGGACTCAAAGTTACTTTCCTGTGCACTTAAATACAGTTAAGACATAATTACTGATTTCCCCTGCCCCAGGCTGATTTCCTAATTCAAAGCAAACAATGAGCAGCACTCTGCAGTTTAGGAGCACTTGAAGAAAGTCAAAGTCTTTTGTAAGTATGAGTGAGATTACCCTGCCTCCACCTGAGATGGCGCGTGTGTACCTGCTGTACCTCACAGACAACACCACAACAGGAAACAACCAGTCCACGGTAACTACACACTACATCAGGGCCTGAAATCCCTCTGTGATGGCTCACTCACCAAATAAACTCTGCCACAGCTACAGCAAACACCATCCTTCAACATTCAGTTTCTTTGCTGAGCACCTAAGTAAAGCCAAGCTTCCAGAGGACACATTCTCCTACCCTGTGAAATTCTCTCTCAATTTCCCCCAGCTGCTGTTGGGCTGCAGTTAAAATTTTGAGTTGTAAAGTTAAGAAGTAAAACTTCCCAGACATCTTACTTCCACAATTAAAAAAAAATAATAAAATATCCATATATACATAGCTATGCAGTTACTAAGAGAAATGTTGATCTGCAGATTCCTACAAAATGTGATTTCACAATACTCTGATGTCAGCTTTCGTTACTTCAGGTGGTTTTATCAAAGGAGTTCTGAATATCCAGAACTGAACATGCTTGCTTGGTGACTCTAAAAATCAGGCACAAGATTTTCAGTAAACCTAAAAATCGCAAACTGGGATGTTTCTGAATATTTGACAAGGACAATTTGTGTTTTCTAAGCAGATTTATGACATAAATTATTTTAACGATTAAAATGTTACAGCACAAGCTCGAGATCTGTAAACCAAGGCAAATTTATGATTTATGAATCAACTTTTAATGCAAGCTACTTCCTTAGGAATGTAAACAAATAAATCATAATGAATGCATAAGAAATATCTCACATCTCCTTGTCCTACACAAAAGACAAAATCCTGATTATAGTGAACTCAACAGAAGATTTCATCCAATAATTCTGACTGACAGAAATTGTGAAAAAAAAATTACCACTATTTTTCCTAGAAATTTCTTGCAGTTCTGGCTGTTGCTGAGGTGAATTTCTGGACAAGTGACTTTCAGGTAGCTTCTTCGACATCTTCACAGGACAGAACTCCTGTTCTTTGAGCTCAACTAGATTTTCTGAAGTTTTAAGGTTAGTTTCCTTAGGAAACATACAGGTTTGAAAATCTTCCTTCAGATCACACTCTGAAGAAGTATTTTTAATGAGAACTGTATTTTTCAGTGCACTTTCTTCTTTACCCAGAAAGCTTTCTGGAAGAGTTAAATTCTTGTTAACATTTATGCCATTTGCATATTTTAGAGTTACCCAGTTCTCACTGACAACATCAGTGCAAATGTCCTCTTTTGGTGCCGAGATTTGGTTCTCCAAAATCTGACTTTGTTTCTCATCAGTAGTTGCAATGGCACTGCCAGCTGCTGTGTTTGGTTTCTGCTTACTGTAGTAAACTGAACATTTGTGTTTCTTCTGAGAGTGGCTGTAGGTCGCAGGACTTCTCTTTGCTGCATTCTGACTTCGGCTGGAAGAGGAGCCTACAGAGAGGAAGCCCTTCCCTTTACCTTTATCTGAGGAACTATAGGAATCCATAAATGTCTTGCAGCTTCCCCTGGAATAAAAATAAGTTATTTGAGATTTGTTTTTATCTATGGAGCTATCATGAATTGTTTTATGGGACATATTTGGAAGAAAAGAAATCAGGGCATATTCATAAGCCATGAAATTGCATTAGGTCTTCAATTTATCACAGCAGCTAAGCACATTCTGATTTCAGCAGGAGCTGAGCAAGACTCTTTTAAGTATGTGCTCAAGCTTCAAACACACTTATATGCTTCAGAAAGTGCCTAATTGACCACCCAAGAGGGTCAGATTTGAGGACCATTAATGTATTTTCCATTCTTTCCACTGCTTCCACACATGGTGTATCCTTTACTTCAATCACACGATTTTTACCCTATGTACTACTGACAACGTGCAAGAGCAATAAACTCTTGCATTCTTCCATTTCTCTTTTGTGGAGATGAATATACACTACCACACTGAAAGCTCTCTGAAAGAAATCGCCTGGAACACTATCTCCTCTAAGCCAGTCCACAGCAATACCAAAATAAAACATACAGAAACCATCATTCCAAAATAAACAGGGTACGAAAAAAGGCAATTCAAAAGAACTTACTTGTAGGAATCAGAGCTGATTACATCAACAGAGTTGCTGTTCTGCTGCGGTGAAGAACTAGGATTTGGCCGCTGTCGTGATTTCATGAACTCTGCTAGAATATACTGGGCTTGCTGGAAGGCTATCAGAATCACTCCGAGCAGGGACAAACTGCCAAAGGAAACAAGAAATAGTGGTGTCCACAATTTTCAGGAGTATTCATCGGAACAGTTAAAAAGCTTCTAATAAAACGCACTTTTCAAATATTTTGTTAGTAAATTCTAAGTAAGAAGACAGACAAGAAAACTAAAAATACAGTTTAAAATAGATAACAGCTCTAATGGTCTCCTACTTTTTTCCTTCTAGGTCTTGCTAGTTATTCTCTCAATAAAATAACAGTCATGAGCTTTACAAAGAAAAATATCTAACAAAGAAAAATCCATTCTACAAAAGCTAATACTTGATTTGAAGATCAGTTAGAAGTAAGTCTCACTACAACACAATGGCAATATATCATAGCATGATACCTATCAGTCTTCTGAGTACCTTCTACTCATTCATGATAGTTATGTCATTACTTTGATATTTACTTAATACTGCCTCTTTCTTTCCCTAGAGAAAATGGTGGCATAAAATGCTGAAGCTAAAAATAGCCTCTCTTTCTTTCTTGTGTATTAATTCTATCTATTCTATGATTAATTGCACCAAATATAAATTGGTCAGAACAAAAATCGTTGTAATTCATCAAACCATCTTCTCAATCATGCAGTATAAAATCTTGTCAGAGTAAAAACAGAATGAAAAATTCCAGATCCCTGGAGTTTCCCTCTGTTGCATCTACAACTATGTAACACGGTCATTTTTGTTGTTCCATTTGTGATCTGACTGTTTTCAGTCTCAAAACAACAAAGCAAGCAGAACCACAGTGTGCATAAGGATCTCAGTTAAGCACATAAATGTGTCACCATGACATTCACATTCACTGGTTGCTAGTACTGACTGTAGGAATTCAGTGCTGGTGACAGTGTGAAAGGTTAGTCAAAGAAGACAAAAGAAGAATATGCGTAGGGACAGAACCCTTAATTGTTGTACAAAGGTACTGTCCTCCTAAAAGCACTTTATCATGTGAAAGCAATGACTCAGCTAACAAAAGCCAAATCATCCTTCTAGAGAAGCCCCTTTAGCAGTGTGCCTAGCAAAAGCATGAATATTTTTTAATAAGTGAAAGAAGCAGAAGGAAAAGCAGGTCCTTGCTTGGTTGTCTGAAACTTTATAAATAAAATTCATGTTAATTTTCCAGAAATAGTCTGCTTGATTCTATTTGTGACTAATACATTAGAGGTACATCTCTACTGCGGGGGGAGTAAGTAGCAAGGGAAGTATCCACTGGGTGTTCCTGTGGAGCCATTCTAGTCCTTTTAATTTGCCTTAACATGTCAGTTTACCAGGAGGAACATAAAGAAATGCTTGACAACTCCATCACCAGCTACTGCATGACATCCAAGCTGTCACAGTCAGCTGATGGGACTCTCAGGAGACAGATGCAGCGGAGAAAGATTTAGGCTCTGTCACCATTAACAATCTAATCCAAGCCAAAAGTGCTTGCTGATCTTTCACTGGTGGGTCCCACTCAAACCAGTGCAGGGGCCCCAAAAGCAATACCTTACAAAGAGGACAGTGAGCCTCCAGAAAGACTCTTCCCAGCTGGGTCCTGGCACCACATCTGCACACAGAGGCAACAGATGGTGAGGAAGAGTCACGTTGAGCGTGAAGTGGAACTCCAAATCAGCAGCAGTCACCAGCGTAAGCTCCCGGATTACCCACGAAGATGTAAAGTCAGGAGTGAATCTGTCAGGAAAAGCAGAAAAGGAAAAGCTGGTGTTAGTTTTCCACTGTTGGGGTGAATTTCATTTTCTGAAGTCACACTGATTCCAAAAAACACAAAATAACTTTTAATTTAATAATATGAAAAAAGACAATGAAACAAGTGACCACTGCCTGCTTAGACTATGCAGGACAGCATTAGCACCTAAGACAGGTAAGACTTTGAAGTCATCTTCAAGCAGTAAAAGATGTGCTTTTATTGTGACTCTTCACAATACTCTCATTACTGTGACTTGTTTGGTTTGTCTCTTTTTCCACTCATTTCCCTGACCCCTACCATTATTCTATTTGACTGCCATGGGTACCTCTACAAGATATGATTCGCCTTTCTAATCAGTAGAGGTGATACTTGTTGTGTATAAAACCACAGTTACTGTAAAGCATTAATATTAACATTACATTAAGTGATGACTCACTCAACAAGATTTTTAAAAGAATCAATTTTAGACTATGGGGAACATTAGGAAAACATGACTAGATTGTGGTCAGGCTACTTGGAACAAGCTAGAGAATAACAATCAAATTTCAAAAAAGCCAGTGGCAAACCATTTCTTACTCTTTTACTGTGACAAGTCTTTTGCTTTATTTTCTTACTTCATAATGCACTGATAAAAGCATGTATGCTGCTTTTAAAAAACAATGTTATAAAGAAACATTATTATATAATCAATCATTATATTTGTTAGTATTACCTTTACTGAAAAGGGAAAATGCTTATGAAACTTATATTCAAAGCCCACCAAATTTTGTGTGCGGGTGTGCTATTGGAGAGTCTGTTACTGAAATGAATTACTTCAAATTTCCACTTAATTTTAATTGTCAGCAAATTTGTCAATGCTTACACAATGCTGATCTCTCGTGATGAGTTCTGAGCCAGGAAAAATTCCTGACAGTCTAACACTTCAAATCCATATCCTTGGCAACTGTAACCATTGATTTTCATTGATGAAATTGTTATAGGAAGAGGCCCAATATTCTCTACTTTGAAGTTCTTCGTAATCGACAGAATTTGCTTGCTGTCTTTCAGTTCTTAAAAGAAAAAAAATAAAATTATTTTACAGTGCTTAAAATTATTCTTATGTTTATAAATAAATTCCTATTTTTACTTTCAACCTAATAAAAAACTCAGAAATGACCAGCATTTTAATACAGATTGTTTTTCACTAGTGTATTTTTAGAATTTCTAACTATCCTCAGTCAGTGTTTTGAGAAAACAGAATCTACACCTCTCATGACCAAGCTCTTCAGCTTTTTCTATTCCAACATTCTGTTTACTGAACATTACTGTACCATATCAGTACCACTATGGAGTAATACAGCCATCTACAAAATCAGAGACCTGTTTCTTCTTACTCACGTCGTCTGCAGTCCATTAGTGTAGCTTCTGGCACCTTGAATCGAAGAGATCCTCCTGCACCAGGTAACCTTCCCCCTACTTTAAGCAATTCCTTGGCTCCAAAGCCTTCTACACTGACAACGTCGAGAACAGTCAAGTTGTTTCTGCCATAACATAAAAATCAAGCTATCAGACACCAAACCACAAATGAAGTTTGCAAAATCATGGCTTTGCTATCTAGGTGTAAATGCAAGAGAACAGCGTTTCAGTAACAGAACCACTGGCCACATCTGGATAGGTTTCCCCTAAATATAGACAGGTTCACTCTGCAACCATTTGTCTTTGCTCCATGATTTGGCAAATTTATTTTCACATTGAGCTGTTTGATTCTCACAACTGAAACTCGGCTTACCTGATTAAAATAAGGGAAGTTACTCTTTTGTAGTCAACCGGTGTAAAAATTACACCAACTTTTCTGGTTTCCAATGGCTGTAAACTCAACCAAAGCAGCTCAGAACTGCATTTCTTGTTGATGAGATCCTCTTGATGTGCATCCTGTTAAACAAAAATGTATTTCTTATTCACAGAAAACATGTGTGTTTAAAAATCTCAATAAAGAAAGCACCACATCTTTACTTAGCACTACATAAGATATTTTTGGCAAGGTGCAATAACTGCTAACTAACTTGTTATAAGGAAATCTTTCCATTTGACAACATAAAACATCAGATAAGGTTGTTTATTTGAGCAAAAGTTCGTATTACTGCACTTTCTATTATGAGGAATGTATTACTTCATTTTTTAAAACGGCTTGTATTTGCTCAGATGGAAAAGAAATTACATAGTGTCTTTCATATTCAAGGAATCCTGAAACACTTCACAACACAATGAGAACTGACAGCATACTGATTGCACAGGGAAATGTGGCAACCATTATACCCTCAGCTTAGGACTTGCAACTTGATTTAAGTGAGAAAGGGACTGTTGGCAAATATGCTGATTGTTTGAGTCACTGGAAACAAGCCAAAGTGAACTCCCCACCACCTTAATTGAAGACCAAAACTACCAGAAGTTCACCAAGTCTGGAAATAATGTAAATTTTGGGGTTTAGGGTTTTTTTTGATAATGCCGTTTATTCTTTTTTCCATTAAAAACCTATGAAAGTAGTCCCATAACTTTCTATTCCAGAACTGGGGGTGTTCTTTTAGAAAGGGGTGATCAGACACGTATAGCAGTCAAAACAACCATAAACATTGCAAAACGGACTCTTGCTCAATTGTTTTTCAATTCATGGCTGTTGTACTAGTGGGTTTTCTAATATTTTCCAGTCCACAATGTTTTTATTCTTAGTCTATTTTACAAAAAAGAACATAAAATAAACTTTCAGAACTTGCATTTAACAGTAAATATTTATTAAAAGCAAACCATGTATGACATTTGCAAACTTCACCCTGTCACTCCCTACAAACAAAGATACACATGCACTCAAATGTGAGCCTAACAATGTATATAAAGTGACTAGGGAAATGATAACAAATAAAAAAATATAAATATTAACAACTAGTGATTTGGTTAACAAGCCAAGATCTGTCTCATACGTGCTGAATACCTATCTAACCATACATGTTCTCCCTAGCTCTTCAAGTTTCTAATGAAAAACAGACACTACACACACTGATGTAATGATCTGCCACTATTTTTCTAATTGGTCAAAAGTATGGTGTATGGGACTGTGGAAACTCAGTCCTACCCATGTACTAGTGGAACTACCTTCTCTTTTTCAGTATGTGCCTACAGGCTAGGATTAACAAAATGCTGTCTCCTCTCTTTTCCAACTCTTACAACTGTTTCCAGAAAGCAAAGGTCAGGCTTGATTAGCGTAGCAAAGTCTCTTCATTTTATAAGGTACTAGTCTTTCATTAAGGCCTGAAAACGTATGTGCAGAAACATAGAACATTTGAGATGTGGCTGCAGCATGACCAAACACCAAGGACAAATATGTCAATTCCAGGCTTTTGCACAAACTAGAAGTCCAAGAAGAATCTCTCCAGGTACCCTGGACAGTTCTCTGGCCTTCAGAATACGCCCAGGTCCCCAACACAGCATCTTCTCTGCTTCTGTCACCCCTGACACAACACCTCAGGATATATCCACACCTCAGCACTGGCATGACACAGTCAAGCTGTTAGCATATCCATGTTAAAAATGTGGTAATGGGAACCACAGAGAGCTGTGCCATTCCAACCTGAAGTTGCAATGAGGCCAAGGTGAAGTGTAGAAATCCATCCTTCTCCTCCCTTGAACTATTAGACAGTATTTCCCTCTACTGAAGAGATACTAGCTAGCTTCTGACATCACCGAGTCAAAAACCTGACACTTCATGGTCAGCCTTGGGCTAAATCCAAGTACCAACACAGAATGCAACATTGTACTGGTTTTGACTGGGGTAGAGTTAATTTTCTTCACAGCGGCTAGTATGGGGCTTTGTTTTGGATTTGTGCTGGAAATAGTGTCGATACTACAGGAATGTTTTAGTCACTGCTGAGCAGTGCTTACACAGAGTCAAGGCCTCATCTGCTTCTCACCCCACTCCACCAGTGAATAGGCTGGGGCTGCACAAGGAGCTGGGAGGGGACACAGCTGGGACAGCTGACCCAACTGACCAAAGGGATATTCCATACCATATGATGTCATGGCCAACATATGAAGTTGGAGGGAGAAGGAGAAAGGGGGGAAGGTTTGGAGTTACGGTGCTTTGTCTTTCCAAGTAACCATTACTGTGATGGAGCTCCTGCAGATGGCTGAACACCTTCCTGACAATGGGAAGCAATAAATGAATTCTCCTTGTTTTGCTTTCCTTGCATGCATGGCTTTTGTTTTACCTATTAAACTGTATCTCAACTGTTTATCTCAACCCACAAGTTGGGTTTTTTTTTCTTTTTCTCCCTCTTCTTCCCCTCCTGCTGGGAGGGGCATGTATGTGTGTGAGTGAACAGCTGCATGGTCTGGCTGGGGTTAAACTATAGGGCACACTCCCTCCCTATAGTTGCATTCAAAAAAGACTCAAACTCTGAAAAAAAATTTAACTGCAAAGATATAAGCAAGTAAAAGAATCAAGGAAACTCTTGTTACATTGCTTTAAATTGCACTTAGAAACAACTCAGATGTGTTGTAGCTATAAAGAGCTTTTTCTAGGGTGTCAGATCACTTCCATCAAAATTAGCCATCTTACCCTGTAAGAACATTCATCCATAAGCCTGAATTCAGTGGTGGTGAAATTAATAGCTTGCACATTTATGCCGAACCTAAAGAAACCAAAACAAAAAATTAAGCACTTCAAACCTAGTCTGTCAGAACTACATTGACTTATTTTCACATGCTGGCATTTACTCTTAAATAAATAATATTTTTACAATTGCATTTTGGCACATGTGCAATACAGTGGAAATGTGGATCTGCATTTTAACAGAATACACTACAAATTAGTTTTATGTGGATTCCACACATTTGGAAGCCAGACAAATGGCTGAGCATTTCAGATCTCTCAGTATATAATATTGCAAAAGTTCACAATCAAGAAATAAAATTTCTAAACCATACAAACATAAATGCCCCAAAGCTTTTTCTGCCCATATAACTGTTAAGAAATAATCATAATCAAATCTCACTAATTTACTCCAACATCCCTCTTTCAATTCATGACTTCTTTGGGCAAATTCCTATTTTCTTTCAAATACTTTGCAAATCAAATTCACTTACGGTAGTTGATTATATGCCTGAGAAGAATTTATAAGTATTTGACATTAAGGTATTAAAAACAGACATAAAAAATTCTGTAGGTAAAATTTAGATTATAGAGGACTAATGGACCTCCAGCCACTGAGTTGGAAATTCACTTGTCACAACTTTTTATGACATTAGCCTACAAAGAACCAGTTAGTGAACATGAGTTCTGGTAAACCTAGAAGATTTGCAGAAACAAGAGTGTGTAAATACGGAGAAAATGTAATTTCAAACCATTAGAAAGGGTCTGTATGGAACTTATATCTAGACCCGAACAGATGTAGTTATTAATGTGCATATATATGCATATACACATACATATGTATAGAGATGAAGTTAAGGAAGCAATTATACAGGGATTTGGACCCCAAATAAGCAAGCTACAATTAAGCACGCGAGTAGCCCCACTGGCTCCAACCAAGCAAACAGTCCTACCACCTACACAGTTCTTCAAAGTTAAGTGGGACAGACAGGGATTATTTTGATGAACTTCCAACAACCACACCATGCCTTTCTATACTAACTCTTACCTAGATTTCTCATTAGATCTTCTCAATTCTAAGACAGAAAGTTCAAAACAAGGGAGAAATATTTGCTTAGCTGGCCCTAAAGATTTACAGTCCAGGCTTTGGACCTGAATTTTTCTTCCTGGCTCTTGTTTCCTGTTTTTCAACCAGGGTTTTTATCTAAGAAAAAACTAAAAAACCCCACTTTTTCTGGTGGGAAGGTTCAGTTAACCTTTCTCCTCACTGATCAGTCTACTGACTCTGTATACTTCCCAACCAGCCTTGCAGAGAGTTGCACATCCCTAATTCTGCAAGTTGTTCCCCTCAACTGAGCATCTTGCACTAAATCTCAGATCTTAAAAGAGGATCAATTATAGTCTATGGCTGGCAGACATAAACTTGCAGAAAAGACACTCTATTTGTTTTTAATCCATTTATCAGGTGTGCTACAAATTCATACATCATACAGAGAGCTGCTCTGAACATGATCATATTTTCCAACGTGAGTCAGAACTTTGTCCCCACCTAAGTTATACTTCAAAAAATTAAAACAGATAATAAGCAACAATTGTAAGGGACGGCAAAGAGATATTTTAAAAGGGAAAACAGTATCCTCAGATAGTTAATACTCATTACCATTTGTTGAGCAGTCTCAGTGAAGCCTGTGGATCAGGGTAGTAAGAAAGAGGCAGAAGCTGTAACATAACTGGGAAGGATGAAGGGTTTCTTAATACGAAATACTTTACCTAAATAGTTTGGAGAGGAAAAGAAAAAGTTAAAAACTACATATTTGAGAACTGGAAGGTAAAATACTTTAGCACTGGTAATATGATCTGCATTTTTAAGGAACTTCAACCTGGCTTCTGTCTTAATGCAATATAATCATATGTGCACAAAGCTGCATGAACAGCCAGACATGTCATTGCAAAACATGTCACAATCATTTGCAAAAAACAGCTAAGAGTGCATGTGCAAAAATACAGAACATTCACCCTTCCTCCCCCCACAAACAACCCTTTCCTTTGGATTTTGATTTATACAGGCAGACATGAACAAAGCTCTTCCACAAAAAGTGGAGTTAGTGAGGTGCCAACCTTTCTGACAGAAATCTGAGTGCAAGCAGATTATACATATTACTATAATGACTAACAATTAAATGGCACAAATGGAATATTAAGGTAATTCACAATATGTGCATGTGAAAACTATCTCCATATGACTGGCTCTTGCCCAGGCTAGGTTGGTAGAGACCTAAATCTGACAAATGAGAAAGAAACAACGAAGACACATTGTTCTGCTGATCTCTCAAGCGTTTTCTCTCTTGCAATGTTTTAGATGCTTCTGTTACCTAAGGCAGTGGCATGAAGAAGGCCATCCTGTAACCACATGCATCACTAATGATAGTACATTGTACCCCTGGTGCCTTGTTCAATTGTTTTACCTCAAGCATATAACTTACACAGTGATGCAAGGAAAGCTTTAACAGCCACAAACAATTGTTAGTTAAGACCTACATTGCTTTATTCCTCTCCTTGTATCAAAATATTACAGGTAGGTAGCTAGAGAACTTACCGAAGAGCCAACGGGATACAAATCCCGTGTCTAAAATTAGACTTCAAAACACTGATCTACAAGCAGTGTGAAATGGCTAAGCATCACTAAATATTAAACGCAGACTTTGTTATTTAAACAAGTTAAACATATACTAACTCAGCAAAAGCATAACAACAACTGCCCTCACCATACTGCTTTTAACTGCTGTGGCACTGAAGTTGAGAGTAAGGCCAGGCTCCATAGTCAACCGGGGCAAGAAAAAGGCAAAGGATTCCTCTTCAGGTTTCTTCTGGTGAATAAAGCGAGCTGATCCTAAAATATTTCTCCTGCTTCAGTGGAAACAACAGAAATCTTTGTTCATTTTTATTTTTTTTCCCCAAACAAAGAACAAAAAAAATGATAATTACGTCAACTGATCTTTCCTTGAAAATGTTCCAAAGCCCATAAAGCTGTAAACTAGTAGTAGAGAGTCAATGTAAGTGCATCCCTTCAATCTCCACTATTTCACCTACAACTTGACTGTGGCTTTCACAGCTCTACCTCCTTATTCTGGAAAGGGGCTGATGTCACTGATGCACCATCTCTACAAGAAGCGTTCACAGTGACTGCTTCCTTTCCCAATATCCCCAGTATGCAATACCCATGAGGCCAGGGACTAAAAACCTTAAAAGCTACTCAAAGACCCTGATCCTGAAAAGACTGCTATTCAAGCTGTTGATGAAGGACTCATGCAACTCCATAAATAATCTGGCAAAACGTGCTTTGACTGCTTTCACACTGGGTAGCTGTGGTGTGGCTCTTATAGTCAGACTAGCATTTACATTCTAAAGTTCAAGAATCTCAAAGGTTTACTTATGGCTGGCAGTGCCATGAAAAGGAAGCTGGGGGTGTCTGGGGTGCTCTGGAACTCCATGTGCTTCAAGATTACTAACTTAACTGCAGGAAGGTCAAAAATGTTTGTGCTAATTAAGAATACTTCAGAACAGAAATATTCTTTCTTACAACACTGCAGTGGCTTGAATTAAGAACCTCAACAGATTCTATACAGACCTGCAGGCTTCCCCATGTCTTATTTTTTGCCATCTTTCATAAAGTTCACTTGCAAGCTCAGAATCCACATCCCAGGCAGAACGGTCCAGAGAGAGACTCTTCTGCCAAAGCAGATTTGCTAAAACGATAACAGATTTTTCATATTTTACAGAGATAACATTTGCTCCTTTCATCAATCTACTTCTGAACACGAGTAATCAGTATCTGCAAAGGCTCTTGACATAAAAATGAAACAGGCAACCCACTTTTTCCCTTCAAAGCAAGTATACATGAGGCTACATATATTATTGTCCATATCTGATTTGCGTAAAGAAACACAGCTGCAAATCCACAATAATTCTATATGCAAACAAGACTAAGGGTATTACACAGACTTTGTATGCTCTATTAATACCCTTTTACTGTTCCTATTTCTAATGGATGCCACTGAAAAGTCATTATGTTATCAGTAGTTTTACACAGAAATCCCCACAGATACCTATAAAGTATCAAGATCATGTACTACTCTCTACATAGTGGTACAAAATTATAGTATCACAGCACAACAGGCAGCAAAACAAATGTCACGGTTTGGCAGATACGGTGTTTTCATTTTAGCTTCTCTTTTTGAGGTGCTGATATTTTTCTCAAGTTTCTTTTAAGATAAAATTGCAAAGCTTTACATCAGTCTTTCAGAAACTTATACTCTCACTGGTTCAAGCATTTTCATGGAGCAAAACTGAGTCAGAAAAGCAAATTTCTTTTGAAAGGAAAGAAAATTTACTTATTTTCAAAGTACGTGTACTTTATTTTACAACCTTTCATGTTTAAAGTAACCAGTTGAGATTGATGATGACTGGAATAATCCAGCTAGAAGTTTTTTAGGTCAGTATTTTCAGGCTTCTCCATTAGACTTTTCTATTTAATAAATACTAGTATTCTAAATTAGAAGGCAGAATACCTGTATGTAAAGATCTGATTACATGTATTATTAGAATGGAAAGAAAGTAAGCAATGAGGACTCACTTGTATCAGCAATGTTCTTTTATATGGATTTTAAAAAAACCCCACAAACCACGAACAAACACTTGCTTCTAAGCATACCTAAGTGTGCACATGTATCAGTATTTCTTCAAGCCACATGTTCCCATATATCACCTCAATTCTCCTTTTTACATTTGACTGACTATTATTGCCTTCTTCATATCCTCATATGACAATAAATTTTAGGAAAGCGTCATCTTAGAAACACATTCAGGAGAGCACTCACATAAACATTTAAGGTCTATGGTACCCAGCCATCTACTGAAATTCTTTACGGAGCAGAGATTTAAAAAAACCACTATTCTGACTCAGCTTTCATCAGATTCAACATTCTTTATGTCCATGTAATACCTAACACTGTGTTTTGGTAAGTGTCAGACAGGTACTTAAAGCAGCTCCCAGCATTACAGTATGTGGAGATAGAATCCTCACTTCCAGAAAGAATGGGACCCCTTCTTTCTGTTTCACACAATACAGCATTAAGGATATTAACAAATGGTCTTTTGCAGAAATTCATTAAATCATTGCTGTGAGAAACAGATAAACAAGCAGCCTTCACATTTAACTCTGGCTAAAGGCAGGATATTGGCTAACATTTGGTTTTTGTTTTTCATCAAAGATTCCCAAGGACCTGGACCGAGATTATGCACATTTTCTAATCACTTTGAGCTAGTTAACATCTTTACCATTCTACCTCAACATTGAAGAAAGCAAGGACCATCAATGAGAACTTATAGAAGAGTCTAAGTCCAAAATAGTGTTTCAAGACAGAACTATAGCTTAGCAAGTGCTATAGAATTAGAGGGCTGAAATACTGCACTGTACTCAGCACAGGTTACTCAAAGCCATCTATAGACTCCCAAAAAAGGGGATGTTTTTAAAACACATAAAACTAAGTACTTGTATGAACAACCTCAATATTCTCATTACAAGTCCTGCTACAATAAAACTACCATTAGATGCCTAAAAAACCACAAGATGAGCCTACCTGAATCAGACTTTCCCAAGTAACACTGAATATCACAGTGGGCAATCGCTTCAAAATGAAGATCTCCCTGCTGGAAAAACAAACCAAAAACTACAACTGACCATATGACAGGACAACAGGACAAATTCCAGTTTCTCAGTGCATAATTTGGACGAGTCACAGAAGATAATTAAAGTTTCCTAGAGAATTGTAACTCCATCCCTGTTCAACTCTGGAGGCTTAACTTCTCAAGCTACAGAATGGTTTCACAGCGTGGTCTGGTACTGAGTTTTAATTTCAGGAGTAGGGGGCAGATTTCTAGACTAAGAAAGAGGCTGCTGCAGTTCAGTTTGCAGTGCATAATCATCATTCAACCCGACTGAATATGGTACCTTGGATACAGTCGAATATATCTGCAGAGGTATTTCAAACATTACTCCCACGTTTGTGGCCAAACAAATACTAGAAAGCACATTTGTTACAGTGTCTTTCACACTGAGCTTCAAAGAAAATACATTCCAGCAGCCTGGAGGTAGAGTCAAAGGTTCGGCAAAGTTCAGAATCTAGAAAGAATCAAACAACAACTGAATTAAAATTGGTACAGTATTTTTGTATCTTGAAGAATGTAAACTTTCTCTTCCCTCATGTTTTTGCTGTTATTACACATACATATGTGCCCACAACTGATCCATACAGTGCACATATGTAAATCTCCTATCTAAATATACGAAGAGCCAATTAGACGCCTACATCATATGCTTGTTCATAAACCAGATTTGTCTGGTTTGAATCAAGCAATTGTGCGAGTAAATTATTGGCTTCGCCTTCTAAACTTCAAAGCTCATCTATGTACTAAAGACTTCCATTACAGCCTATGAAGAAATGTTGAATCTTATAGAGCACAAACACACATGTAACAATTCTGAGAACAGAGCAACGATCTATAATTTGATGCATCTGTAGCTACAACTCAAATGAAAGAACAGTTGCTAATAAAACAATACAAAAACAAGCGGATGGTGAATAATGCCTATTGAGAGAGAAAGGTCTTCAGGACCTAACAGTTATAGGCATATATATACCTTTATTTTTAACTGATTTCCACCAGCTCTGAGAACATCGAGCTCTTCAGAGAACCTATTTTGTACATCAAAAGACCATATCCTTAAATTGAAGGCAAAACACTGTATGAAGCAGAAATGAAGCTTACCTTTAAGATATTCTTAGTTTCTCTGTCTACGAAGACTTCACTCAGTTCAATGCTGAAGTCAAAATTGTTTGTAAACCAAATGGACCAAAATCCTGAAGTATTATGATGTGGTTCTATATGAAACAATGCTGCAGAAGGATCTATGTCAAAATACCTGTAAGAAGAAAAAGAAATATATCTGCAATTGCCCTTTGGCATACATAATCAGTTCACAGAAAAGAAGATAACTGTAGTATTCTTGCATCATGAGGGTCTTTTAGAGTTTTAAAAATAAAGAAGAAAATTATTTCCTTTGGAATACTTAAATGTACTATCAGAGTAAAAATTGACAAGAGCAATGTAAAAAAGGCCGGAAATCACTCTAGCCTCTTGCTATGCTATAGTACAACATTCTCTACTGCTTTGTGATATGGTAGTTTGGATGAGACTGGCAAAAGATGACTGGAGAAACCTTTTTTTCTGTAACTATCCTGCTTCTGCACTGGATCAAGAAGGTGGAAATTTTATCACAGACCCTAAGCAATGTTTCTATGCTATGAGCTGCTAAGGCATATCTTTTTACTGGCTCCTGAAATTCTTCCTGGATAAAATACAGAAGTATTGCTTGAAATGCTACAGGTCTGTTATGGCAAGTGACACAGTAACAATAGCAAGAAGCCTCTTCATTGTTCTTGGAATCATTCAGTGGCAAAACAAGCTAACCTCACCTCTTAAAGCAGGGTACAATATTCTTATAGTATCAGTGAATGTTAATAAACAAAAAAAAAAATCCACTGTCAACCTACCCTTCCATCACAGGACAGGAAAGACAGGCTTTTAGTGTTGTAGTGCCTTCCAACAGATTATTCTTCCTGTTGTCAATGTAAGGACTTCCAGTGTCACAGGATGCAGCTGGGCAAAGAAGAGACACGCGGGAGAACACATCAGCCAGAATGAAAGCACACACACAACGACTTTCATGTGAGCATTTGGAAGAATGTTACAAAGGGGAACGTTTGCTGGTGCAAAATATGGTGCAACATAGGTGAGCAAAGCATCTAATTGCTTATATCTTAATTCTCAGAATTTCCAAACCTTGCTTTAAGAAAAATTAACGAATGCCACACACTTTCAAAAAAAACCCACACAAGGCTGCAAAGAATTGTGTCATTAGCACAGCATGTTAAATTCTTAGTAATCAGTGCACACTGCCTCCTTTTAATAAATGAAAAACTGTTCTGAATGACGAATCACACAAAATATAGTCCCTTCTTTCCTCTTATTTCCCCTTTTTTGCTAGGAAGAACGAGTCCCGATGTCATGATGAAAGCAGCCTGCTGCATAAATGTTTAAAGTCTATGCACTGCTGTCTAGTGGTCAGAATAGGAAAGAGGCTGGAGTCAGGAATGCTTAAGTGCTAATCTTTGTTCTTCCACAAACATGCCTGGTCTCAGGCAAGTCTCTTCAGCGATCCTGCCAAGAAATGTCATAGAAAATGACCACCCAAGCACAATAGTCTTTTAGAAAATATATTGGAAACAGAAAAATAACCACAAATTATAAAAGGATGTTGAAAAAGCATATTCAATAATTATGCTTATTGTAAAATCAGCTAACATTTTAGCAAATGTTTTCTTCCCCTTTTTGAAATACATATAGCTTAGAACCTTCGATCAGCATAAGAGGAAGCATGTATACACAAAATGGTGGAAAGAATTAGCAGAAAGAAAAAGTCTTGACAAGTTGATTTTGAGATCTTTCAGGGTCCCTATCTGCTAAAAAAAGCTACCCTTTTATAACCAAATCCTGTTTAGTCATAATATCTATGAGTATATGTATCCTGTACCTTTACAAGAAATAGAAGCAACTTTTGTAAAGTTAGTAGATGACGAAGAGAGCAGTACTGGCTCAAACTCCACAGGTGATGTGTCTTTTTGTGACAACTGCCGTATTTCCTGCATGAAGACAAGACACAATGATCCTTTTAGCAGTACTACCTTTATTATTGTAGCTCCTGTATTAGTCTTACCTTCTTATCAAATGTGCAAGCCAATACCTGTCATTTTCTCACAGCTTCTAAATCAACCCATGGATTTCTATTCAAGTTAATAGATCTTATGTCTTAACAAAAATAATCCATGACTGAACTAAAACTCATAATCTAAAAGATCTATTAGACATCTGGGCACATTTTAAAAATACAGACATGTGACATTTGCCATCAGCAAAATCAATCTGCTGTTAGAACAAGCCAGGGTGCTAATTAATTCCCCAATCAAATTCAACACCCTAAAATATGACTTCCTGAAACCCATGATTACCTGTATATGCACAAGACTGTTCCCAGAATGCATGATGTACACATCTACTGAGGAATCACCTGTTCAAAAGAACGAACACTGAGGTAAGTTCACCAAGGATGGAAGCACTCACCAAGGATCATCAGATGCTCATAAGGGAAGCAATCCTGATTTAAATTTTAAAATCTTCATGTAACAGCTACCCTTGCAAAAAGGAGGAACTATTCACATCTTGAGCTGGCAATCGTTTCATTAAGGAGTAAAAATCTACTCAAACATGGCCAAAACCATGAAGGCCAGTATCAACAGGGAATCTTCCTCCATTATCTCCTAGACTCCAGATAGAGCAAAACTCCCCCCCTTTCCTATGGGCAGGGAGAGAGGAGGCTGAAGGAAAGAAGGATGTCTGACACTGCCGTAACTTTCTAAGTCTAAGGGCCAACCTATCAACAGCACAAGAAAGTCCAGTAGAAACTGTTCCATATATGCCCAGAGCTATGCAAGATCTGTTTTGTCTGCTTTGAATAGCAAGAGTTCTCAGGTGACAATGCAAAGCTGGATTCAGAGCTTAACACCTTTTGGGCTTAAAACAGGAATGGTCCTATCTAGTCCTGTTGACAAGAGCAACAGGAGATGGGTGTAACTCAGCTTTCACCTGCCAGTAAGGTGGTACAGCTATATTGGGTAACCACTCTTCATCACTGGCAAAGCTATGTCCCCAACTATAGGACACCGAAGACGTAGAAGACCAAAAGAAGAGCAGGAGGACAGAACAAGAGGTGACTATTATACCAGGTGGTTATCACACTTCCATGAAGGCAGATGTTCCGAGTTCTGCTCTTGCTTATATTGCTATATACATACATATATTATATATATATATATGTAATCAGTAGGTGCAGGCTGACGTAGAAGGACATACTTCCAATTTACCAGGCACAATTTCTAATAACGAGTGTGCTTTGCTCAGATGCTTGAAAGGAATCAAGACTACACAAGTGCCAGCTTCAAGATGTTGATACTGAGTGAGAAGATGCTCCACATACCCACATCTGTTTAAAGCACATACTCCTCCTTCAAGCTTTCCAGTTGGCTAGCTTTCCCTGTTGGCTAGATTGCCTACCTGCTGTCCCACTCTAGGTGCCAACAAGCATGCTGTGCCAACACTGAGACTAACACAGCACCGTATTCCCTTTTGTTAGATTCTTCCTTCAAGACCACATCTCTCATTTAATTATAGAAACAGAAGGCAAGCAAGCATTGTAAAAGTAAAGCCACCACCGGTACTGGTGGAGCGAGATACGGAACATCCCACCAACAGCAAGACCAAAGGGCTTATACAACCAACATCTAACCCAATGAGGACGTATAATTGCATCACATTTAACAGGAAATAGCCTTAAATGCATACTTCTAGTACTTTAACCACTTAGTGTTAACAGCAAGCACCCTTGACAGGACAGATGTGAACAATTCTCTAACAGCATCAGAATATGCCTACGTCCACAACTCAACATAACAAAGCACTGGCATCTCACTGGCAGGGAATCCAGGTTTACAGTGGGTATTTCAGTTTCAGCTCCCTGTAAATATCACATCACAGAACAGGCTCAGGGGAAGAGAATATAGTGTTCTGTGACTAGATATTGAATGGAACTTCTTGAAAGACAAAAAGGTCACGCTCTGGTTTTAATAGTGTGTTAAAAAATATTATTTTAATTTGTTTTCTTAAGCAGTTCCTTCTTCTTTAGTAAGAAAGTAAAACTGGCAGAAATGTCTAAAAAAAGCTAATCAGACAGACTGAAAAGCTCTATAAATAATTTAAAATCCCCTGGATTTAGAGGATTTGTTCACCCAATAAATGTAGCATAAAGAAAATGCAAGGAGTTGATTGCTTTGCCTGTGGAATTCTAGCTTACAAGAGCAAATGATGTGCACACCTGTATCACCTCATTACTCTACCTTCCACAACAGCCACTATTCTCAGTACTGTACAAACAATTCTGCCTTCATAGTCCTATTATGATTAATTAAATTAATGGCAAATCAGAAATGTAATTGGAGAAATCAAAGGTCCATGAAATCTTTCCATACTATTTAAGAGGATGCGTAAGTATGGGGGACTAAAGAATGAAACAAATGTCATTTGCAACTTTACAATCATTATCTATATAAAGGGGAGTGTGCTTGCAGTAACTCTGCCCTAAACAAAGTGGCTGACAAGCTGTGTTTAACTAAACTGATTTGTTTTCCTTACTCACAAAATTTATCTGCCACTAAATTTCATTCAACTTAGCACATCAAATTACAACTTATGTATAAAACCATGTTCTATTACAATTAACAGTTGTATTTAGGACTTACCCGAGGTCTTCGTTTTTTCCATTGCTACATAAGCTACAAAAAGATTCTCCAGTAAGTATTGTCTGTGCTCCACAAAATCTTGTTGGGTATTTTCCATTCTTACCGTTAAGCTCATTTCTAGCAGCACTGGGTCATCGGACATAAAACAGCAACTCTGGAGTGAGACAAGAGGATACAGTGTGTGTGTGTGGTGGGAGAGGAAACAGAAAAAAATTCATTACAGTAAGGTATCTCGAGAAGTGAATCAAAGGTATTATCTAACAGACAAGGTTTCCAGCACCAAAGTGCTAGCAAAACAGGAGTAATTAGGACCTCTGCTAAAAATCTCAGTAGAAACCAAAGACAGTGCAGGTACAGACAGCACAGCAAAAACAAAGACGAAAAACAACTAAAAAGGACACTGAACCTTGAAAGAATGCAAATTTATAAACTGTCTTAGTCAGTCTCACCTCAGGGACTGCAAAACAGTTTCCTTTGTTAAATCCTCTGCCTTCAATAAAATGTGCCATAAACAGACTGATGCATGTGTCTTAATGGTAGGAAGACAGTTCATGTTCACTGGTCTGTTTATAGTTAATTTTTCCAAATCCTGTGTTTTTTGTCTCCATTTCTCACTGAAGTAATTTTAAAAAAACAAACATACATGTACAATTCTTAATAGAAAACACTGTTGCCTGGCTAGAATACTTCAGATAAATACAAATAGGATCTTATTTCCTTCCCTACATAGTGGCTGCTGTTAAGACAGCTGAGTCTTAGCAACTATAAAGACACAGACACCATTTCGCAATAAACTGAAGCCAACAAAGCAAAACAAAACTAGACAATCAACAGTGAGTAACATAAATTTGTCCTGCATCACACCATGAAGATCGTTAAACTCGAGCTCAGTGCCCTACCAAGAGGACTAATTTGCTCAGGAGGAGGAGAGGAAAGCCTCCAGACCTGGCATGTGAAGTGCTCTCATGAAGCGGCAGTGAAATACCTTCAGATAATCTGAAGGAGACACAGGGAGAGTGGGGAAGTGTCTCTGGGAATGGGATGCCACTTCACCACTCACACAACATCAAAGAAACCCTCAGTGCTTGAAATGGCTGCCAAGGGCAGAAGGAAAGGAGGCCACTGTGGAGCACAGGGATGGTGCGCCCTGTGGAAGCTGCCATCAAAGAGCGGGCAGCTGTACAATGTGCCATCTCAAGGGCTCAGGTGCATCCCAAGCCCAGCCTTATTCACCGAGGCAATACACAAATCAAACATGGGAGTAAACCCGCACAGGGTCACGGTGGTGTGTGACGTACACAAAGCCAGCTGTGCAGCCCAGGCCTCTTCAAACTTGAAAGAAAGGTGCCACAGAGCACAGCGCAGGCCTATGTATGGATCTGACCCAACAAAATACCCCACCGAGTACCATCAGCACCGTAAACCAACACCCAAACCAACACTGGTGAGAACACTTGAGAGGGGGGGAAGAGGAGATTCAGACAGCACTGCCCAGGAGATGGAGGTGACCTACTGTCCTGAACACTCTGAGCTTTTGGAGGGTGCTGCTCGGTGAACAAGCTCACCGCTCCTCAGCATTGCCCAACACCAAGGCCACCTTCAAAGGCTGCCGAGCTCATGGCCCAGACAGCCCCGGCTGCAGCCTCCCAGACCTTTTGTCAACATGAGACAGAAACTTGGGAAACGCTTCTGGAGAAAGGAAATTACAGGAATGTGATTCGATTTTGTGCTCTGTCAAAGTAATACAACACCTGCACGTTAAAACACTTAGCCTGTTGGGTTGGTTTAAGGTGGTTTTTGGGGGGGAAAGTTGGGTGTCTTTTTCCATCTCCCCCTTTCCAAAAGGTCACAGTGTGATGCATGTGACATTTAATCTATACCACAGGGCATGATCATGATTTAATAAAAGGATAGCTAAAAGCATTATTTTCCTTTTACCTGAGACATTGGAAATTGCACTGTTGCTAAAACTTCTAGAGCTATGTGAAGTGCCCCTCTAAACTTGGATTAAAATAAAACAACTTAAATAGATATAAAATGATAATAAAACATACCTTAACTTGCTGATATGCATCATTAGGTAAACTGCATTCAAGGTGAACACGTAAGAGGCTGGCATTCATAGTCTCTGCCTGCAAGAAAGAAAAGTGCAGAAAACTTCAAGCATATTGCTTCAAAAGATGTTACCATATAAATCCACTTTACACACCACAACCTACACAGACAATAGGACTGTTTCTGCATATGCATGACACAGCAAAGTAAGGAATTTTTTTAAAATATGATTACTTGTACAGTAGGCCAGCAATCAATTTCCAGTTCTCAGGAACTCCATCAATACCTACTTACTTATCAAACTATTGTTATACACAAGTATTAAAAATGTATACAGCATCAAAATGAGCAACCCTGGTAAAACTTCCAAATGTCAATAAAGTGTATTCCATAGAGCCTTTTTTGTATAATATAAAAGCTTCTTTCTTTGATTTATGTATATTTTCTTTGCTGCTTAGATAGTGAAATATAGTTCCTAGGCCAAATATGTAATGCTTCTTGGACATGGCCTGCTAGGTAGGCTTCATGCCAAAATGAACAGACAGAAAATATTGGTTTCGCCTTTTTATTGATTGGAAAGGGAAAAGAAAAGATGATATTGATTGTGCTAACTTGTAAACACTCATAAATCTAATGGGGCAATGGTGCCAACAAAGTCAAACATAGTTCATGAAAGCTATCTGGAAATCTTGACTGCCAAATTTCTTGCACAAACTCCTCAGCCAGCATATTTTGATTCTAAATCAAAAAAATAATTCAGAATGAGAGACCTGTCACTCTATCAATGCCTTAATTACAGCACTGATGTGGAACTCCCCATAGTTTCTCTTATGAAACTGAACTAAATGCCCGAGCGAGGTATCTGCAGGTTCAAGTCTCTATGGTGTCAATGCACAGACAGATTTACCACATGCTTGGCATTTCACAGGGTTGAGTTTTATAAAAGCACAGCCAAAAGGAAGTCAGCATACACTCTGCATTCCTGATTCAACTGGATTTCACACCGAAATGACTGAGCTTTCACACAAGAGGGCGATGTAACCTCTGCAAAGGTGGTGAGTGGCGACCCAAACTCTGACAGCACAGCTCTCTGGAGATGTGAACCCCAGCCACCTCCTTTCTTTTATTACAAATGCTTTTGTCCTCATCAAATTTTGAGAGCAAAAAAAGCGCCCATTTTATTCCCAAACATGCCATGACTGCTAGTGTAGTTTTAACGAGGCAGTAAGATCCCTCTGCTTTGGGGAATGCTCTTCTGGTTCAATAAACCTTGATGCTCAGACTCCCCTTCTGTGATTCTTGAGGAAACATTATCACTTTCATAGTCCTAAATAAGGAGTTGTCAGGCCTATTCAATGCCATTGTAGTTCAAAGTAGTTTAAGAACCCACACGCCTATTAAAAAAAAAAAAAAAAAAATCAGCTAAATTATATTTTTCCAATTATTTTTTAAACTACTTGACCTGGCATAGCTCAATACGGAAAGCTGCTAGCATCTTAAGATTGAAGCTGTTAATATAACACGCACAGAGGGAGGAAAATTGTTATTGGTTTGTAGTTGATGTTGCCCTGTTTTCTATGGGGATTCTTTATTTCTATTTGTGAAGCTACCTTCAGAAAAGGATAAGTGCTTTCCTTTATCTAAGGCAGACAATAGATGCATAACTGTCATGCCTTCTATCTTACAACACTGGTAGGACGGCTGTGTTAACCATAAAGAGAAGATAAAGCATCTGAGAAGAAAACACTGTCAGAAGCAGAGTTTTTAAGACAAACCCAGGACCACGTCCACATCTCCCAGCAGCCCAAGCACTCCGTTTACAGTGTAAGTATCACTGCCTATGAATCAGAGCAGAGAGCTGTTACACAGCGTATGGCTGCACCAGAGGAGAACTGAGAAGGAGAGGCACAGCACAAGGGGGAAAGTGAGCAAGAGCACTTGCTGGTGCTGCCACTTCATGACCCGCTGCTCTATTTTGTACTAGGTACACGTGTGTACATACTTGCACATACACACACACTCAGCAATCCCAAATTCTATGTGAACTGAAGACAGAAGTCTGATAGAGGCCACACGAATGAAATTCTCAGCGGTTTTGGTAAGTTCTTACATTTAAATTTGAAAGAAAGAAAGACCTCTTTAAAAAAAAAAACCACCCTAAAAACCTGAACCATCTGACCTGCAAGGAGCCCTGTACTCCTGGCAAAGGTCTAGCATTCTCTCTAGGGGGACAGAACAGCAGGTGATGATTACTTAGGAAATAATTCATCAAAAGAGAGACAGAGCATCAACAGGACAGCTGGTACAGGACAGCTCAACAGCATCCACAGACCTGAGGTCACTTTTAGGAGGAGAATTCCTCATTCTGCCTTAGGTGCCCTGTCAATCAGACATGGCTCTATGCAAGATTTTTACAAAGACATTCTTGCATCATTACTAGAACTGCACTTCTTGGAGTTTGGCTATAGTACAATTAAAAAACAAAAAAACAACAAACATGGAAAAAGCCTTCTCTTCTTCCTTGGGCTGGTACTTCAAATTTTCCTGGAGAGTCCAAGGCCCTGAAGAGTTATTTCCACTCTAAACGCTGTTAATACGCTTTCCCTGTAATAATGATTCAGCAGAGTTTCATCAGTTTTTTGCAGGCAGTTATCAGGATGGCACACCAAGAAAACTCTACCCTCCTACTACCTTCCTTTTCCACACCCAAGCACCACACTTGCACACATTTGCTTCATTGATCCTCTGTCTGCCAGCACAAAACACAGCTTAAGGAGTTTTGGGTCCCTGCCAGCACTTGCAGTATTTCCCATGTCGTTGGTTCATAAACCCCAAACTCCTGTGGGCAGCCAGCAAAGTGATGCCTGTGTCTCCTACGATAAGACATTCCACCCTGCAGGTCACTCCTCCATTGACATTTCCAGTCTGTGTGTACAGCATTTGGAACACAATGAAGGAGTCATGTAGCTGCCCTGTTAGTGCCATCCAAATACTAAACAATGCCAAAAAACCAGGCAACTGGAGCAAAGACTACATCCAGAAGCTGGGTAAACAAAGATGACCTATATGGGCTCCACCATCTGTTATGGCTTAGTGGTAACTAGCCGCTGCTGAATGGCCACGTGGACATACTATGAATTCACAGTGTTGGACACAGCTTCTTCTTTCCTCTGGACAAGCAAGCCAGGAGCCCAGAAATCCTGGGATCCAGGACCACAGCCAGAGCACACTGATCCTGAACCCTTTGAAAGCTGAAACTTTGAAAAGAGTAACAGAAGGAGGGTGAAATTCAACAGTAGAAAAGTAACTTTGTCTTTCTTTTTCTTTTCTTATTAATCACGAGGTTTTTCTGCTAAAAATTCCTGGGGGAATGATGGAGAGAAAAGAAAGGGCGTGCATACCTTTGCCTATTAAAGGATAAAAAGAAATCCACAAAATCAATGGCAGTTCATTTTCCACCAAAAAAATGCAAAAACAAAACTATTGCATATTGTTATTTCCAATGGAAATACTACCGTAGAGGTAAACTTTCATCTATAATCCCCAGGGATATCTCATATTTCCAAGATATATATACTCTAAAATTTCATCCATATCCCTATGCACAATTCTGGCCATTCACCTCCAAAAGATATTTATACAAACTAGAGAAGCTGCAGAGAGGGGTTTTCAGTTTGGTTAAGAAATGAGCAGCCACCTCTGAAGAAGACACTACAGAGCATGGACTGCTTGACTTGGCAAAGAGAAAGCTGAAAGATGTGATGCCACCTACAAATGCTTCTGAGTAAAAGCATCAGAAACAGAAGGAATTATATAAACTAAATGCATTATCTTAACAAACAAATATATAAACCAGCCAAAAGCAATTCTGATTGGAGTCAGGTGTAGGTTTCCAACCATCAAAGGCGTAAGAACAAGTATCTGGGGTTATGGTAACAACACTTCCAGCAGTTCTGAGAAGCCATTTCACCAGCACATGATGGGACTAAATCACGTTACCTTTCTGGCCTTGATGATCAAGGATGTCAGTATTACCAAACAGTTTAAACAAGCATCTTTAAAAGAGGAGACAATAGAGGCAGAAAATAGACTCACACCATGTAGCACTTGGTGAGCTTTCTCACAGGTTTCTACGCAGTATCAGTAGACTTCAGAGGTAGGGATACCTTCTACGTATCAAACTAGACATTGTTGCCCAAGGTTAAAACTCATTCATCCCAGGATGACAAGGGATATGTTTATGAGGCTTAGGCTCTCCTGAACTTACATTGGTATTTTCCTTCAGTTAAAAATTAACAGGGGAAAGCAAACGTGCACAGTTCAATGAGTAAAACTGGTTTGGTTTAAATGCATTTTCTCTAAGATCTCCACTTTATGTTTAATAGTTATGTATCCTTAAGTTTGTACATGTGTAGTCACTCATTCAAACCTGATAGACCTCTCTTCCTTACACAGCTTCTGAGCCAAAAATAAACTGGACAAAACAGAATCATTCTTATGGGATCTGGATCAGAACATTAATGCAGGAAATTGAAGGAGGCACTTCTGGAGATGACAACTATTTGTAGAACATTTTTCTAAAAGGAACCCAAACTAGAACCATAAGCTCCCCTTAAGTACTTAGATCTTGTCTACCACCATCAATAGCTGAGGAGCCTGACCCACTGCTGCATATTTCTGCCCAAATCAGTGATGTTCAGTGAACTGAAGAGTAATTCCTCAATTACAGCCAGGCATAGGAAAATCTAGAGCTAGGAGAACTGAGTCAACACTCTCACAACTCATGGGCTACAACAAGGCTGGTGCCAGGTGGTACCATGCTGCACTGGCAAACATGACCTCGAGCTTGTACTCTAGAGAAATAAAGCACAGGAAAATGTTCCTCACTGTGTAAGGAAAATGTCAAATACTCCCCAAAACTTTTCTCCTCAGGAACTGGGACAGAACCGCAAAGCAGCAGAGTGTGCATCCAAACTTCAGGCGCTACCTGGCAACAACCCATTGAGCTAGATGCAAAGATGCAGAGGCATGTCCTGAACAGCATCCCAAAAACCCTTCTCCGTTCTACCCCTAGCACTCCAAATTACAAAACCTGAAGATTTTTGGTTCCTTTGCATATGTATGCCCAGAACCAAGCACACCTGAGTGACAGAAACCGATACAGAGGAGAAGTAAGGAAGAGAAGGAAACTGTTGCATTATCCTCAGGTAGAGGTAAATGCCACATAATGTAAGATATATGCAGCAGGCTGAAAAATATCTGAGCTAAGAATTTTTCTCAGGTATAACAGAAGACACCACGAAGGCAATCAATGCAGCTTAAGTTTAGTTAAAAGACTGAATTCTGTTAAGTGCTATAAAATATTCCAAATATGCTTTTGAAAAAAAAAATAAACCTGGATAAGATGGAAAGGGAAGTTTGAAAGATTAGTTATTAGCTACTAGTTAGCTATTATGGAATCATGGAATTGTCAGAGTTGGACCTCTAGAGATCATCTAGTCCAACTCCCCTGCCAAAGCAGGACTGCCCAGAGCACACTACTCAGAACTGCATCCAGGCGGGGCTTGAAGATCTCCAGAGAAGGGGACTCCATGACCTCCCTGGGCAGCCTGGTCCAGGGCTCTGTCACCCTCATCACAAAGAAATTTCTCCACATATTTGAACGGAACTTCCTATGTTCCAGCTTGTGCCCATTGCCCCTCATCCTATAGCTGGTAACCACTGAAAACAGTCCCGCTCCATCCTCCTTCAACTCACCCTTTAGATACTTGTACATATAGATAAGGTCTCCTCTCAGCCTTCTCTTCTCCAGGCTAAAGAGTCCCAGCTCCTTGAGCCCTTCCTCGTAAGGGACAAGCTCCAATCCCTTAATCATTGTAGTTGCTCTATGTTGGACTCTCTCCAGTAGTTCCCTGTCTCTCTTAAACTGGGGGGGGGGGGCCCAGAACTGGATGCAGTATTCCAGTTGTGGCCTCACCATTGCAGAGCAGAGGGGAAGAATGACCTCCCTCGACCTACTGGTCACACTCTTTCCTATGCAGCCCAGGATTCCATTGGCCCTCTTGGCAACAAGGGCATTCACTTGAAAGGTTCTGTATGGCCTAGAAGACTATAAAAATACCTGCAATCACAATCAAATGGGAGAAATCATTAAAGCTTCTTTCAATTGAAATAGCTATGCCCTGTAAATCCACTCTGCTGTATCCTCCACAGCTCCTCATGCTTCAGTGAAGCTGAGGTAAGCAAAGCTGGTGTCTTCAGGGGCAGGAGGGGACACTCCAGCCTGACTCCCAGCCTCCATCCAGGAGCATGAATAAGAACAAGTGGGAATAGTTTAAATGCCAAAGACTTTCTCATAAAATCAGAACACCAGCTGATCACAGTAGCCCTGTATCTTGCAACCTTTCTCCTGCAGTCACTGACGCTTGGACTTTTTGTTAACATTCCTTGCATCCCAACAACCTGAGGACAAAAACCTTTTATGTCTGAGTAGATTTATGTTTCATCTCCACTTGAAATGTATACTGTACCACTGTGTGTGATGCCTGGATGTTCTGAATGTGTGGAAGCAGTAAGTAGGCGTTTGCTCGCTGCACCCTAGGTTCTTCTGGAGAAGACATCAGAGTTCCCGTTCCAAAAACCTGGTGTTAAAAAAAGGGTCATTACATCAATATTTGGTATTTCACTTATCACCGTAACATACAAAATTATTTTGCTAATCATAACAATCTTCCCAAGGAAGAGATTGATTTTTCACATTAGATTATTTTAAAAGACAATGTATAGCTATAAAGTTCCAGATGGCATTTCAGCATTTTCACTCATTCAGGCACTATTACAGAAACAAAACAAAGCACTGACCAGCACAGCATGGGATTATCTCAAAAAGAAAGTATTTAAACTCTCTTACTATTCTTCAGATAATTACAACAAACATATCACGATTTGGCAGTGCAATAATTTCTGGAAAAAAACGTTTGTTACTTGTCCAGTTACATACTGACAGGCTGAGACTTGGGATTGTTCAGCCTGGAGAAGGCTCCAGGGAGACCTCATAGCAGCCTTCCAGTACATAAAGGGTGCCTAAAGAAAAGATGGGGAGGGACTCTTAATCAGGGACTGGAGTGATAGGATGGGGGTAACAGTTTTAAACTGAAAGAGGGAAGTTTTAGATTAGATATTGGGAAGAAATTCTTTACTGTGAGGGTGGTGAGACATTGGAACAGGTTGCCCAGGGAAACTGTGGCTGCCCCATCCCTGGAGGTGTTCAAGGCCAGGATGGATGGGGCTTTGAGCAACCTGCTCTAGTGGGAGGTGTCCCCGACCATGGCAGGGGGGTTGGAACTCAATGATCTTTAAGGTCCCTGCCAACCCAAACCATTCTATGATTCTATACTGAATTCATTAGCTTTGCCTTAAAAATTGAGTAAAACAATTCTCAATTATTTTGTGTTTTAAAGCCTGCAGTTTTCAGATCTCTATAAGATTTTCAAGTTGCATGTTTTTATTGTGTTCACATTCAATTCCAACAAGATTACTTTGTGACAATGAGATGCAAGATAATGGGGGGGGGAAATTATTAGAGGTTAAGAAAAATGCCTTGGGGTTTTTCACTTGTATGCAAAGATTTTTTTTTTAATAGAAAAAAATACATGTTTTTAATTAAGCGGACAATACAACGCATTCTCTGTTCAGTGAAGATCTCTGACTACAGACAGAAATATCGGATCAAAGGAAATATGCTATTATTTTTTTATGGAGGCAATTACAAGTCCATTTTACTATATCAGTAATTCTTCTCCATTTGGGAGAATCTTCTGAATATACTCTTGCATAAATGCATTAGAAATATCAAACATTCTTCAAGGCTTTGTGGCTCTCAAGAGCACTGTAACTCTGCATCAACCATTCAAGTTATGCCCGATTTTGAACCCCTTAAACTTAATGCAAGCTGAAATCACAGGTAGCTACTTCCTCTGCTTCAGGTGGCTGGTGAAACTGCAGTAGTGCAAATGGGAGATAAATTTGTTAGTGGCACTGACAACTGCTTCCCCACAACTTGTTGATATAAGGCCCTGGCTGAGCTGACCAGGCAATAAATCAGGAGTGAGTGCAAGGAGAGGAGAAAAGTCAAAAAGAAAAGGTTGATCACTCTATAACGCACTCTTCCCTCATCCCTGAGGAAAAGTTCCCGCCAAAAGTTGCATTATCTCTAATAAATACTAGATAAATGCAACATTTGTTTTAAAAAACAAGTATTTCAATTGAACTTACCTATGCTTCAACTTAAGGAGCTTTGTTTACCAACACAGTACCCAAGTATGGGAATGGAATAGCTAGATGGTTGATTAAAACTGGCATTGCTTTTAAATCACCTAATTCAAAGTTAGATTTTTCTTTTAACAAATTAATAGAAGTAAAGGATTTGGAGTATATGATGTCCCTTATAAAAATAAAAAATAAGCTTAAGACTTGCATGAATTCACTAGTTAATCAGACAACAGACGGCTCTGATGCACAACCACTACTTCAACAATCATGTTTAAGGGCCTAAACCTCTCACCCTCTCCTACATCCCCAATGTGTTTACATGAAATCCTGCAGAGCGGTGAAAACCACCTAAAATATTTCCTAAATAGTTTTTTCATGATAAATCCATTCCAGGACAGTGCAGTCTAGACTGCAGCACTATATGAAACCACCTAGTAATGACAGGACCATGACCTCGTAAGTACACATAGAGAAATAAACTTAGTTTTATTTCTACAAGTAGCCCCACTAGTAGTAGTTACTTTAACCATATACATGTAAGAGGCAACGTGAGACCAGCAAGATCTGGTAAAATGAATGAACTGTACACATTACTCCACCTGATTTGTATCGGGAATCCAATGAACTTTGAAAGTCTCTAGGTTCAAGGTATAAAAATCACTTTTTAAAACACAAGCAACTCAAGCTAAAAATAAGAGTAGTTACCTGATATGAAAGTATTCCGTGAGATGAGGTATTTATAAATAATGAGCTTTCAATACTGCCTTCTTCTGTTGGCAGGAAGAGTACTCTGAAAGAAATTTTTCCCATCGCTGGAATCACCTGCAGAGACCACAAAGAACCTTGCTTGCTCGGCGTGGCTGGTCATGACACCCACCATTGAGTCGCATGGCCCAACAGACCCCCCCAAACCTACACCCCTACCTGTAGATCCCACTAAGCAGAACCTCAGCCCCAAGAAGCTTCCTGTCTCCACAACTCTTACTACAGGGGAGACCTAAAACCACGCAGCAACTCACCATATTAAGGCTGGAGCTTCTCAGCTAGTTCGGGCCTTGTCAGTCAAGACTCCTTTTTGAGTTAATGAGAAGTTAATTATGCACCACCGACAGCCACTGCGTGCACAAAAATGCTTCCCGCCTATAGATACCTATTACAAAGGGAATCAATCCCCGCTGTGATACAGACTCAAAGCTGAACTTGGGCACATCATTAGTAATCAAATAGGTCTAACTGGGAGAACAATTACATTTATGTCATTCAGCCATAGGAAAGACACAAATCAGATGAAAGTATAATAAAAACCCTTTGCACATCAGCAGAGGATAAAATCTGGGCTTTGTGAAAGTGAGATCACAGTGAGTCATTCTTAACATGCGTTATATTGTTATACACCATTAAAAAAACTCAGAGCTAAAATAATGGTCTTAGATCATAAGGCAATTACACTTATAATTGCAATACAAAATGCATAAAACATTTCACTGCAGCTTTCTTTAAGGAATATACAAGAACATTCAAAAGACTGAAAATTCAAGGCTGTAAAACACCCACATGCCTGTGGATTACTGCATAATGCTGCATAGAGGAGAATGAGGTTTAAACAGCCTCTTTAACACTAAAAAATTCTTCTCTTTTTCTGTTACTGTAAAACACATTTCCTACTGTAGGCTTGGGATGTCTTCTCCCTTACCACTCTAAGTAGAAATGAGAAAGAAAAAAATGCTAACAAAACAGAAAAAAGTTGGAAGGCCTACAAAAAGCATGAAGAGAAAACAGAGAATGAAAAGCTTAGGCCAAAGGAAGCACGAAGGTTTGGCACTTGGCCATTACATAGTTTCCAAGAGTACATCAACACTCACCCGGCTATGAGCAGGAGACACATGAAACTGTCTAGTAGCTGTAAACACTGAATTCACTACAACTTCTCTATCTCTACTAGGGTTGTAGGCATGCAGCATTTTAGCTCTGGGTAACCCCAGTAATCTAAAAGGAGGAAGAAAAAAAAAAAAAAAAAAGAGAAAGACATTACTCACTTTATAAGCACAGGCAACACATTAAAAAAAGCAACAAACACAAAGCACTCTAAAACATGTTGATATACAACAATTTCCTAGTTGTAACTATTCTTTGGAAACATGCCAAATAAATTTTGTCTTTTAGTATACAAAGACAAATAAGTAACACATTGGGATATGAGAGATGCACTTAGCCAAAATTCATTTGAATCATCAGGAATTTAAGAAAAACAACCTTATGAGGCACAAGGTTTTGAATAAAAAAATGTAAATACCCAAAGTCTTGTTTTGTCAGCTTAGGGCTTTTGCTAATATATCCTAAAACTCAACATCTTATACATTCATTCTGTGCATCCTCTGAAACATTCCTTTAACACACAAGGGGATCATGTTTCTTTTCAGTTACTGATAGAGCAAAGGCTGATTATCCTTTGGGAATCATTTTTAAGGTTTTCTTAGAGGAGAACTAAACCAAAATAAAATCTCAAGTATTCTACCAGTGCCTAATACTTTCAGAATTTTATGTTCAGAAGTTTAAGGAAGGAAGAAGCTTCCCCTCTGTGAGGAAGGCAATTTTTCAAGAAATGGAAACCCAGCATGACATCCATGCAGAATCACCTGAATGTTCCCTTTTCCTCCTTCATAGAACTATGTTCATTTTCATTTACAAAGTATTGCAAGGCAAGAAACACAGTTCCAGCTCTGTGGCAACTACTTACTATTTCTCTTAGAGGATGGCATGATCTCAGTTAATGCTCTTTACCCAAACGTAGCCCAGTACAATTGTTTCTCCCCACATTGTTATTAATCAAAATAACAATAATGTAAGATACTCACTGCATTCCAAAATGCAGAACTGATGGGTGAAAATGTAAGGCCTTCCCATTTGGAGGCATCTTTGCTGAGAAGCTGAAAAAAAAAGGGAAAAGAAGTCACAATTAACATTTAGTGGCCATGATGCTGCTACACACTGCAGGGAAGGAAGATACGTTACAGGCTCTGACTCTATATTCTTAACACATACTATTTCCAAGCTTTTTCATACATTTCCCTTGATGCCATAAGACTGACCTTTTAAGAAGGTTTCCATGAAACAGCACATGCTGGAAAGCTCATGCCAATAAAAGTACAGTTTGAGACGGGTCACATTTTAGAGGCAATGCTGGCTTACACAGCCAACCTCCCCTTCCTTGCACATATCCCCTCAGACATGCTGATGATACACCTGCTTATGGGGCTGCACAGGGAACTACAGAGGGAGAACAGCTTAAAAGCGTCCAGGGCAATGAAAATTATGGCAGCATGGAGCAGATCCCCAGACTTGCCAATTCAACATTCACACAAGCACTGGTATAAGGCACACCTGAGAGATGCAGGGGTAGAGGAGTAAATAGCAGCCTGGGCAAAAGCCAGTATCAGAAAAAGTGCTTGCCTAGCTGTACCTTTAATGCAAAAGCCAACTCGTTTCTTATATGCAAAAGAGAGTAACAAATAATGTGAAACATACACATCAACATCTTTCCTTTGCCGCAGGAAAATTCACAATAAAGTTCCCATCAGTTCTAGCACATTTTTAACTTATTTCAACATGAGTCGATGCCCTATACCATAGACAGAAATCCCAGGATATCTTCACCACTTTCTCAATTAAAACTTGTCCTCCACAAGTCCCAACAACCACCATGGTAAAAAACAAGCCCAGCAATCGTTCATTACATCTGGTGTACCCAGTGCTACGCTGTTTAAAACTTCCCCAGAAGCAGTCTGTGTGATACACAGCCAGAACCAGTTTCATCTTTACTGGATGATACTAATAAGCACCCTAGCAAGGATGAGTCTGAGAAGGGAGGAATGAACTGTGGTCTCATTAGTTATCCAGCTGCTTTGCATAATGTGTGGTAGTACAGTTAATTGGTCCCTAATTTAAAAATTTAGTTCTGTAACATTACACCTTTAATATATTAAAGTACCTACAATAATTCTGTTGTTATATTCCAAACCAATAGAGACATAATAATTTATTACCAGTCAGAAAAAAAAATCAGGTTTATTATTATGAAACCATTTCTCATACAAGGAAGGAAACTCCCTTGTGCTGTAGCAGGAGGAATGCAATATATCCAGGTAGCGTTTCTGGGGACCTGCTAGAAAATGGCCAAAGAACAGATGACACAGAACTACAAAGTCTGGGTGACCAAGTGTCTCCTTCCGACCACCTTGTCTCCGCCCCAGCCAACTCTTGCTCCATTCCTAGAACCACCACAGCAACCAGCACCTTCTTATACTTCCAAAAGTCAGCCCCAGAGATGTACCCAGAAGGAAAGTCTGAGTATTGCTATTGTAAACACACACAAATTAAAATTACTACTAAAATAAAAGCCTTTGGGGTAAGGCACATTTCTTAAGGGTCCTCAGATCCTTTTTTTTATATGCACATACATATATAGCAAAATGAAAGTTAAGCCAGTGATTTATGCATTACAGTATCTCCTTGAACCCCATTACCTCTCAAGTTTCTAGCATCTTACAGGCATTCCTGAAATACTTTTTCCCACCAGAAAAGCCTTTACTGAGAAGGACAAGAAGACAAGTGCTCCTCTGTGCCTTCTGGGGATCTCCAGCAGCACCAGCTCTTTTCCCCTCAGCCCTCACTCTCAGCAATAGGCACCCAAGGCCCTGGCTACAAGTGCATCTGTGAAGGTAGGAGATGGCACTTCATTTGGTTTGGGTGGACAAGGCCATGCTGTAGCACTGGTTCTTAAAATCGTACTCTACAACCACTGCTCAAACAATCAGGGAATTGTCAAGAGTTGGAAGGGCCCTCTAGAGATCATTTAGTCCAACTCCCCTGCCAAAGCAGGATTGCCCAGAGCACATCACTCAGGACTGCATCAAGGTGGGTCCTGACGATCTCCAGAGAAGAGGACTCCATGACCTCCCTGGGCAGCCTGGTCCAGGGCTTTGTCACCCTCATCACAAAGAAATTTTTCCTCATATTTGAATGGAACTTCCTATGTTCCAGCTTGTGCCCGCTGATCCTCATTCTATTGCTGGAAACCACTGAAAAGAGTCCTGCTTCAACATCCTTCAACCCACCCTTTAGATACTTGTACACATAGATAAGGTCTCCTCTCAGCCTTCTCTTCTCCAGGCTAAAGAGCCCCAGCTCTCTTCGTAAGGGAGAAGCTCCAATCCCTTAATCATCTTAGTTGCCCTACTCTGGACTCTCTCCAGTAGTTCCCTGTCTGTCTTGAACTGGGGAGCCCAGAACTGGATGCAGTATTCCAGTTGTGGCCTCACCATTGCAGAGCAGAGGGGAAGAATGACCTCCCTTGACCTACTGGCCACACTCTTCCCTATGCAGCCCAGGATTCCATTAGCCCTCTCGGCAACAGCCAGCTTTCAACTAGTCAGGAAATGGGAAAAGCCCTGTGAGAGCAGGAGCAGGGATCCCCAGACTGCCATCCCATTCCTTCAGTCTGGACCCGGCATGGCTGAAGCTGAGCCTCAGCTACTGAACTCAGCAGGCCCCGAGCCAGCTCTTGAGCACGGGGGTAATGTCAGCACGTCCCTGCACACCACTCCCCAGCAGCCCCAGGAACGTGCCCGTGGTTACAACATGTCCAGCTCCTGCTCGGCACCCCACAAAAACTGCCGAATTGCTCCGAGCCCTGGCCTGGCCCTGAAAGCGGAACTGCCACATTCCTGCGGGGCTGTGCTCATCACCCTGCCTGGTGGCCACCTCCTGCCTGCCCTGCTTATCAGTGTGCCCAAAACAGTGCCAGAAAATAACCCCAGAGCTGACTTCATTCAACAGCAGGACTAGTGAAAAGGGAAACCCACCACTGTTTTGGGTTTTTTTTTTTCCCCTCAAAGAAGAAGAGGACAGGTTGGAATAGCGGGAATGGGCAGGAGATCATTCCGCCCATCACACCTGAACAACCAGGCTGCATTTCAAAGCCCACCACTATAGAGGGAATGGGAAATGGACAGGTCCATCTACATTAGAAGTGTAATTCTCCAAGACAATTCTCCAAAGTCTCTTAAAGCCAGCGGGAAGCTGGCAGCACACCCTTCTGCATCCCCACGCTCCAAACACGTTCAGATCTCTGCGGGGGATCCGACACAGAAATCAATGTCAACGGCAATTTTTAAAGACATTCAAAAATTGGAAGTCACTTTTTAAAACAAAATATCTACTTTTTGGACATATATATATATATGTATGTATTTTTAAGAACCTCATCAGACTAACAGATTCACCTCAAGTTATACCAAAACTTTCTCTTTTGGTTGCAGATGACATGTCCAAAAACATACACGAGTCATTTCATGAGAATGTTACAGGCCTGGGAAAAACACACAAATATCAGCCCAAGAATGGAAGTCTTGAAACAACAAATGTGGAAAAACAGTCCTCTTCGTAACAAAAAAAAGCCTATTTTCCAACTACTTTTTAATTGCTTTTAAAAGCAATCACAAACATCACATTAAGCATGTAGCCTAACAAAGCCAGACTCTACACTCAATGGCATTTCTCCATTTTTTCAGGCAGATCAGTTGAACACCGATTTCTCAGTGACAAATTTTGACACAGCAGGTCAATTCTAGCATTTCAAGGCACATTTTTATGCACAAGTGAACAGAACTGGAGGGAAACGGGAGAAAGAAATCGAAGAGGGGAAGGGAACTCCTGGCAACTACTTTGATAGCAAATTCAGCAAATTGAAAGGGACCATTAAAGGTCATCTAGTCCAACCCCTCTGGAATAAGCAGGGACATCGTCAACTGGATCAGATTGCTCAAAGCCCCATCCAACCTGACCTAGAATGTATCTAAGAACGGGGCATCTAGCACCTCTCTGAG
>BJBW01006938.1:68216-93711 GCA_004320125.1 Scolopax mira
ACTGCAAAAGGAAGCCTACACCCCTTGGTCCTACTGCAAAAGGAAGCCTACACCCCTTGGTCCTACTGCAAAAGGAAGCCTACAGTAAAAACGGGGAAAGACTTTTTAGCAGGGCTCTGCTAAAAAGTTTGTCCCCGTTTTTACTGTAGGCTTCCTTTAAGTACTAGAAGGCTGCAATAAGGTCTCCCTGGAGCCTTCTCATCTCCAAGCTGAACAACCCCAACTCTCTCAGCCTGTCAATGGAGAGAGCCCATCATTCTCCACGCTCACAATGTATTCCAGAGCACTGACACCCTGAACCATCCATCTCCACAGAGAAAGAGTAAGAACTGCTGAAACACTGGAGAGGCGAGGAGGGTCACCCAGGGCAGGGGACGGATGGGGGGCAGGACAGGATGAGACCCAGGGACCTGCAGTTCCAGCCCATCGCCTGGATTCACATAGAAGGTGCAGCAGCGAGAGGCAAATCCCAGCATCAGGGACACTCACCGAGGAGAAAGGCAGATGGGGAGCAGACAAAGAGGGGCCAGATGGAGAAGGTGGCAGGGTGAGGTGAGGGATGACACCTCAGAGAGCAGACCAGGATGGAGGAATGCAAGAACCCCTGACCACCTCTGCAAGTAGAGAGACATGTCACCCTAGAGGAGCAAGGTTTGGTTTGGGTTTCTTATTGTTGTTGTTTTTAAAAAGGAGCACGAGCTGTAAAATCTTAAACCACCACACACCCTCCACTGAGAAGCCCCTGAGGTGCTTATCTGTAGGGAAAAGGGCAACAGAGGAACACAGAGAAGCTCCGGCTTTTTACAACTTTTACTGCTCCAGGAAATAACTTTTTGGGTGTCCTGTTGATGTGGGACTAGCAACAGGGGATGCTCACTATACCCATGCTGAGTGTGCTGCTACATACACTGCTGAAACTCTTTTGCTCTTCCTTTCAGTTTTGTTACTGTTGGATGCAATTAGTAAAAACAGGTAAACAACCAGGTCAGTATGATTTTTATACATTTATTTATAGCTCCCAAACATATTATTTATACACCATGTATATTATCTAAAGACATTGATTCCAAATAAGCAAAGACCCTTTTATTTCCCCCAAAGGGTAACAGAAAATTATTTTTCTTCATAACAGTATCCAAACAAAAGGCCAAATCTGCTCTCAACAAATTGCTGGGGTTTCTCTGATTTTCTTGTGCTTTTTTTTTTTTAAATAATTTCAAAACTGAGGTAATTCATCTTATTATATATAGAAAGCACTGAGGAATCTGCAGAATAAGCTGATAAGCTGCATCTGAGCAGAAGGGAAGAGAAGTTTCCTGGAAGGAAGTTTATCCCAGTGTCCCTTTTTCTTCTATTAGTTCCATCAAGCTTTCCCTGTATCTTTATTTCTTTACTTTAATTGATTACTTTAGATTATCTTAGGCTGCACATTATCTGATGATTCAGATAGCAACATCTGTAGTTGGGAATAATTGTAATTGCTACTTGGTGCCCTTTCTTGCTCCTTCCTTTTTCTGCTCTTTGTTGAGCAGAAAGAAAAGCAGATGAAGAAAAAGCAAGTAGGAGGGAAGGCATTTTGTTGTCAGATTTTTTTTTTTTATGGTTGCAGGGTTTTCTTGGAAGCAGGCAAAAAGGACTTGATTATTTTGAGTGAATCTGATGAGACAGAACTGTTTTAGTTTTCACTATATTGATAAAAGTAAAATTTGACTTAATGTTTGGCATTTTGACACTTTGTACGTTCAGAGCAGGAATATTAATGAACCCATAGAGTGAGGTTTTGAGATACAAAAGCATGTATTTATTGTACAGGAAAGCACAATTTTTATATGTAAACTGAAACAGAGAATTATATGAATTATATTAATATTATAAATTATATTATATTAATTATATTAAACCCCCTTCATTTACTGACTCATTTAGATTCACTCCCCTAGACTACACCTGAGCAGGCTAAGAGAATGACATTTACATGTACAGAGACAAACCCAAATACTTTTAATACTTCTGATTACAGCTGATGCAAAGAGATTATTTTGACAAAACAAAAATTGTTAATTAAGAGGAAATCAACGTAGAATTAGAAATACATCCTAGCAGCAGTTGAACCAAAGCCTTCTGCAGAGCTGATACATAGCTTTGGGTTGTCATATCCCCTTGCGCCTCTTTTCTCTAAACTTCCTATTTACTAAAGGCAGTAAAAGCACCAAGGAATAGTTCCGAAGGTTAAACTGCAACTCACAGAAGACAGACTGTAGCTTTAAAAGAAGTGAAAAAAATTTTTGGAAATACAAAATGAAATCTTTTGGTTACCAGCAAGGCAACTCGGCCAAAAACTCAAACCAGAACATCATTACATTATGATTTTTGGTATGCAAAATTAATTATTTTCCTAGAAGCAAAAAGAGTCATCAGAAAGTAAGTTTACCTTGCAACAACACAGCTCACAGGCAAGATATACGTGCAGCCCCTGGAGAAGTGCAGCTCCCTGTGGCCTCAGCCTTGCCATACTCACCACCTCAGCTCTGGAAACTTACAGGTCTCCTCCTCAAGTCCCATACCTACGTAAGACTCAGGTGATAGCATGTGAACCAGACTGTGGATATTTTTATTTTTCTAAAGAAAAACCCCAACATCCAGCAGATAAATGAAGAAAAATGTTAGTTTTAAACACTGGAAACCTAGAAGTCAAAAGACCAGTATTTTTAGCACAGCACTGTTTAGGGAAGAGGGGGAGGACTGAGTCACTGCTTCTGAATGCCTGGGGATTGGCAACCCATCCTTAGGAATTCACTTACATGCTTTACCAGAGAACTGTGCTGCTTCTGGAAGAAGGGCAGTTTTCTTTATTTCCTCTGAACTACACTATGTACACCGGCAACTGAACCCTAGACTGTGGAAAGCATGAAAGGCAAAAATGGTGTCACCCAGCAAAAAACTTGTGTGTGTGGGTACGCCTGCTATTTTGGCTACAGGAAGAGTGGAAAGAGGAGCTGAACCAAAACAAACCAGCGAAATGGATGAGACAATCTCTCTCTCAAAACATATCCCATGATTTATGGCCAGAACCATGATTTAAGGGGGCAGATAGGTTTAACACTTTTTTTTTTTTATTTAAACTTCTGAAGTTGGTAAAACATCATACAGCCTAGAGCGCCTCATGACAGTTTCAATGGGCTGATGCTTAGTTTATTTCAAAGGTACTAAGCTAAAGAGGTAGGTAAGCCTAGTGCAACGTGTAAAGCACACACTTTTCTCTGCTATTTTAATTGTGCTCCTCGTGCATTGCTCTCCTCCAGCAATTTGAGCAGCCCCCTTTGCCCCTCTCCACTACCCCCATGTTCCCACTGACATTAGTTGTGTTTCTGGATTACCTTCTCTCCTCTTGCTGCCTGTGCTCCCCCTTCCTATAAAATTCTGCAATAGTGTTTATATAAACCCTTTGCAGAACAGTTCCCTAAGCCTGCAGTGCTTCAGGTTTGTTGATTACAAAGCTAAAACAAAATTGCAATGAGCAAGCTCACAGCTTCTCACAGTAGAGCACTTACAAAGTCACATTTCTCAAGGGGATGTGAATGGAAGGACAGAGATTAAAAAAAAAAAATTTAAAAATTGGCTTTCTCCCTACCCTCACACCCAAACAGTCTCTTTGAAAAATGTCCGAAGAAGTTAAATGGGGGCCACAATAAAAATCAGAATACAATTTGCAAGGAAATGTAGCGGAGAAGATGAGCAGTGAGGCACAAAGCACTCTAGTGAGCATCCTGGTGAAAAGGCTTTCTTCTCCAGATGTGCCTGTGGTTTGTATTTTAGTAGCAGCAGCACAATAAAGTGTATTCAACTGTAGAACAGAATTATTGCCTCCCATAAATCAGTCCTCAGCTTCTGAAACAACTGAAATCTGTACTAAATTAAGAAATTAATTCACAATGACTTGAGTTCATTTGAAATTGTTTTCTGAAACCTCTTCTTTCAAAATCCTTTAGCCACCCAGATTTCAAGCAACAACCAACACTTTCTAGAGATGGGCCAGGGGGCCCCTGTATTTTTTAGGCATCCTGGACACATAGTCCACTTGAGTGGGAGGGGAAGAGGCAGAAATGTTTAAAAATCAGAAGGTATATAAACCCCTAGAAACCCCCAAGCACAGACCTGGGGGAACAATATATGGGTTATCAGCAAATGTGGCATTCAAATGAGACACCCATGTGGCCTAAACTGAACCTGCAACTCCTTGTGGATACACACAAAAGGAGTCTTGTTTCAGCTAGGCTGAGAAATATCTAAGTTATTTGTTTTGGATGAGTGTATGTGGTCCACTAGCTCAAAATGCACACCAAACATATTTTCCTCTGAAGCATCTCTACCATTGCCAGCAAATCCCAAGCATCCTGGCAAACAGAACATCCACCTTAATTTTCCTTTTTGCTTCATATATTTTAACAATTTTCAGTTCATTTTGAGACATTTTATAAGGTGATCATGAAGTATCTAAGAGGACGATAACTGCTCTGAAATAAAACCTTTAATTTGCCTTTTTTCTAAGGTTCTTTACAATTTAACTTCTTTTTAAGAAATCAGCAATCTTTCATGAAACTGTTAAAAATCACAGAAATGATCAAGTTCACTTTTTTCTTGAGTTCTTCCCAAAAAGAAGTTAAAAGAATCACTTGACTAATACAACAAACACTTCTGGCTCCTCCAGGAGCCTTGGCATTCTTGACATTTTATCTTGAATTACCAGTTCCTGGACTTCTGGGGTTATGAGAAAATACTGCACTGATGTCTTTCTAAAGAATGTTTCTAGCCTATGAATATGTGAAATAAAAACACAAACCCCAAAAAAGCACACAAAGCAGCTCATGCTGGGGTTTCCCCCCCCCCCCCTCTTTAAACCCCAAAGCTTTTTAGCCAAATTCACTTTTTTGGAGTAATTTGCTTACTTCGAGGCTGCCAAACCCTTAAAAAATACAAACAAACAAATCGAAAACCCCCAAAATTCCCTCTATAACCCTTTAAAATGCCTGCATAACCCAGGTATGTTCTTCAAAACCTGTCACTAAGATCACAAATAATTTCTGAAATGTTAACTTTTGCCTATCTTAATTGACAAGCATTAAGAAAGGCTGTCAAACCTGAAAGCACCCTGGCCTCCTTTATACATGTAAATAAACGGCTGCTTTTTGAAGAGTGCTGCTCAGTTCTCACAGCTCGAAATCACTTCAAGGAGAGTTATGAGACTCCACACCTGTGAAAAATCATGCTGTTCATCCAAGCTCCTGCCCAGAGTCTCTATTCTGAAAATGAAACATTTTCAAGCAGAGATGTGCTGCTTGCAGAGTTTTTCAGACACTTTGAAAACATGAGCCCTAGAGAAAGGGCGCATGGAGAAGCACCTAGAGAAAAGCTTCCAGAGTGTCAACACGCTGCCTTCTCCAGCTAAAAGAAAAGCACTAACTGCAAGCCTTGTGCTGAAATAAATACCGTGAAATTTAAATGACTGTTCCCTACCCACAGTTTTCAAAGCATGTTACTGAAAGCAGTCAAATTTCACAGCAAGGCCCTGTGAAAGAGGTAGGATAAAAGAACCATAAGAAAGGCAGAAGACAGACCCCATGCCCACCTGCTTCGTACCTAAGAAGAGCATGCTTATTTTAACTTATTAGGTGGTAAAGTATTTAATTCTGTCCTTGCAATGGCAAAACCATGGCAAAAGATTTTAGTGAGGAGAGACGTTTTTAAGCAGAGTCTTGTACCGTACTAACAAAATTAGGAATCTAACAAAGGAAGAGACAGGTTCAAGAAGAAACAAATATCGATTCTAGCACACCTGCCTCAAGTAAATTAATTCCCTTGAAATCAGTAATGAACTGCTTTTCTGTTCCTTCTAGAAGCAGAATAGAAGGAAGAGACCCAAATGAAAAGAGACCTCACCTTTTCAATACATCCACTACAATTCTGTTTTTGCTGGTTAAAATAAAAGACCATTTCCCCCTCAATAAAATTCTCCCTGGGCTGAAGAGCAAAGGACCAATTTCTGTCAACTCAGCAGCGACCCTCCTTCAAGAGCTTCCCTTTCCCACAGTGGGGCATGGCAGGACCTCTGGGGCTCGGGGGACCCGGCCACCGCCTGGAGAGTGGGGACGGGAAGCACAGTGGGGCCGCCAAGCTCAAGGCAATAGGAAGTTACATTCTTGTCAAATATCATTGCACCCAACCATTTCCTTTTTTCTATTTACAGCTGCAGCCAAAAATTTCCATCTTGACAGAAACCATTTTAAGTCAGAACAGTTCAGCAAAATGCATGAAAGAGCTCTGTGGTCGCTGATAAGCTTGACCTGCTTAATAATTAAGAGTGATAATCTTCCTACAGCAATTCAGAGTGATAATCTTCCTAGAGGAGCTGCCTTTTGCTGTTTCTGCATTAATTCAAGCCTTTTAGTTTCTTTTTATAATGAAAGAGCACAGGCCTGTAGGACAGCTAAGGCAGAGATTTGCATGGTAGATCTCAGGCCCATAGGAAACCTTTACATTGAACCTGTTAAGTACTAAAAATTCCCCTTCCCTTTTTCCCTTGAAACAGAAAAAAAGAATATTACTTAAAAAGGAAACTAAGTACATACAAGAAAACTCAGGCTTAGAACTTAAAAAAAAAAAAAAGACAAACAACCATAAACCTCATAATTTCTGCTTTTAATTTATTCCCTTTGCTGTGAACAATGCTCCTGATACCACCTGCCCTGAAAAGAAGCCATAGAAAAGTCAGTAAGTTCATGTCTCCTGAAGCTGCAAAATTCAAGTTTGACACAATAGTGGAAAACATCAGCCTGGATTTTGCACTACTTCTCTTTTGTGAATTTCAGTCCAAATATTTATATTTAAAACCAATGTATAATCTTTAAGCATTAACCTTTAAGCACAGTAATTTACCTGTAAACATCTGATACCATTCCTTGTTTAAGCCAACATATGAAGGGGGGCAACCAAAATGGGTTCAGCATGGAAAAATCATACAAGTTGCCTACACATTATTTAACCAGGTAGCTTCTAATGCCACGACGGTGGAATAGCAAACACTACAATATACAGGTTAGAGGCATTAGCCAGCAAATTAGTTTACAAACTGCTAAGACACTGGGGAAGTCCCTCTCAAAAACTTAAATACACACAACACCTCTTTCAAAACCCTTTTACCAAATGTTTGCTTGAGTAACACACCAAGCTCAGAGCTATGTTTCAGTTTCGTAAGGAGAAAAGCTAGAGCTGCCATTGATTGACAGACTTATTAAAAACTTAATTCTCTTCTCTAACAGGTGAAACTTCATACAAAACTTTCTGAAGCATGTACAAACTATCCAGAATTTAAACTACATACACTAGCTTTCTAAGAATATATATTCTGTCATGTCACTGAACAGCATTTTCACAAGCTGCAAAAACACACTGCAAAAATACAATGCAAAAAAAGGAATAATAAGAAAAGGCACAAGGCTACACTTTTCTTGAAGGTACTTTAAGCACGGTGAACCTGTGGTTGCAGAGTCATCATGTGTAGAGCAGGGGAACAGGAACACAGCTGCTCTCTCACATCCCAGGGACCACTTACCAAATCTTAAGGAGGAAAAGGTAAATCACTAACAAAATAGCATCACCAAAAAAGTAGCTTTGGCCCAAAATCACCATCTCTATCTCACAGAAGCATGACTCTTTTATTCTTGTTTTTCACCCCTCCCAGTTGGGGTGTATTATATTCTCCTTAGTGTCCCCTCCAAAGGTTTCAGTGTCACTTGACAAAGCTTTTTGTTCTGGTGCAGTAACTCACTGGATCTACACCATTTTACAGATATATTACGTACTATTCTTTACTAGACAAGACATATATTTGTCCAGAAAAACATGGAACCTTTTTCTTATGAAGAACCTTTTAAAATTGCAACAGCAATAAAAAAATGTCTGAAGATTAGTTATTGCTCATCCATATTTTATGAACTGATTGCACTATACACTTCAATAGTCCAGTCATATATATATACCCACTCTTAAAGTAAAAGCTTTTCCAAACTCCAATTAGACTTCCAAGTACATCCCCTCCTCTGGGCAGAAAAAGACCTAGGGAATCCTGCACAGCATCAGACCATTTCCACTTTCTTACCTAAAGCCAGTGAAGTCCTTTGGTGGCAGGACACCACACAGAGAGCCTGACAAATTCCCCCAGCTGCCCCTGTTGAAGAGTGGCTTGCTGCGGCTCGCCTGTCTTGTGTCACTCAGCACTCGGGGCCACGGTATGCAAAATGAAAAGACAGGCTCCGTGATTTAGTGCTATTAATAAAAAGGAACCACTCTCACCATGTATTTGTGACCCAAGTCCTACCCTGTATTTATACCTCGTCAGATTACATTGTCAAAGAAAACAGAGATACGAAAAAATTCATACTGGAAAACTCAAACTGGCAACAGTTCAAAAATTTTGGCATTACCAGGATTAGTAGTTCCAAGGCTTATTGCAGAAATTACTAGGTCCTTACAAAACATCTGGGATCTGTTGAAGCCAACGCACAGCATGTGCTCCTCAGCCAACTCTTCTGACGTACAAAACGCTGCAACATTCTGCTATTAAACAAAGCAGAACCATATGAAATACACCCTGTTTCACAGGTTTATTAAGAAAACGTGCACCACCAAAAAAAAAAAAACCTCAGGTATGTTACAACTGGCACATTAACCTCTACAGCTCTGATTTCCAGCAAGGGGCACTTTGAGCCAACGAGGTAACATTTGCTTCCTTCAGCAGGACAGCTGGTGGGGAAGGAAGAGGAGAAAAATGAGCTGAAAAAAAACCCATCAGGAAGTCAGCTTTTGATTATTTTGTATCAGTTTAAAAAAAAATGTACTTGCAATCAAGTACTACATTAAGACTCTGCCTCCCCTAGACTCTTGCATTTCCTCCTTTATTTTAAAGCTAAGAAGCTGCTTAAAGTTCAGTAACTTGAAATTTTCACCTGTGAAATTAAGGGTAAAGAATCAGTAACACTATTTTTAGTTTCCTAACAAGCCTCAAACCAGAGGTGTGCTTCTACTGCAAGAAACAACACACTTTGCTTCTGCAAGCTGCACACATCAACGTGTTCAATAGGGGAGTTTCTCAAGCCCCTTCAACAGGTCAAAAACCTCTCTGCAGCCCAAAGGTGTATCTAAGCAAGCATGACCCTGTATCTCTTGCCAGTCCTTCCTCTGCAAGATAACAAGCAAATGAATGTCCTGGTCTTGCATGGGACCTGTGCAACCCCCCATTGAAGCCACCAGGACTTCTCATAGGCAGAGGGGCAGCTGTGATGGGCCCAGGAACAGGACAGGTGTGGAGAACCTTGTCCCTTCTGATGGATGCATTCCGCAGTATGGACACGTTAGACCAAAGTGCATGAAAGGGAGCTTTGCAAGTGCATTCAACCTCTGAACGGGCTTTGTCCACAGCAGCATTTTCAACTAAGAAAGGAGCAACCAGGCTTTGTAAGGCAGATCTCTGTTTGGTTTTTTTTTTTCCAAATGGTGACTTCTGGCAGGAATATGGCAAAAGTCATAATAAAGAGGGGGTAAGGAAACCACAGCGAGCACTCTCAGCTACCACAAGATACCGTTTTCAACGCCTCATCTTACCTTTCCACAGCCTGCAACATTTCTGTGGATAGAGGGAAAATAAAAAAAGGCGCAAGTGTTCAAACCAAGTGGTGGTGTCCCCGATCCAGTGCCCACACCCAGCAGAACCTAACCTCCAAGGCAGCACCTTACAACAAAGCCACAACAAACATGGGGCAGCTTGTGGTTCTCCAAGTCCCAAATAAGCTTCCTCAGTTTGGGAACAAAAGCAAAGGTCTTCCTCTTAAAACCTGGAAGCATATGCTCTATTACAGCTCTGCACTGTCCTCCCCTCCCTGCACAGCAAGCATTTCAGAAATTATTCCAAGAACAAACCATCCACGAAAACACAGCCCACCACTTCCATGACCAGAAAGCAGCAACAATCATATTTATTTACAATGAGGAAAAAAAAAAAGCCAAACAATTCCAAGCAAAACTGAAAGGATGGGGGACCCAGGCAGGGGGGGAATGTGTGTTTGTTTTAAAGCGACTACTCGCATCTGCGGGATCAGCCACATTATCCCAGCCACACTGGGAACGCTCACAAAGGCCAGAAATGCCCCCTTTTCAAAAGGGCAGTTTAAATGCTGCAGAAACTGGGTCAGCAACAGGCCACAGAAATACCTAAGCAGGCAGCAGGCACCTCCTGGGTGGAAGGCAGCAGGCTTGCGGCAAAAGACTCGAATAAAAGACAGAACACACCAAGACAGAAATCAGACAATAGCTATTGAAGAAAGGCAGTTAATAGCAACAAAGCACGTAAAGCACGGGTCAAGGAGTGGGTCAAGTACAGGCCCTTCAACTCCCTAGCCTCCTCCAGTTGCCAGGAACCGAGATTTAGACACAAACCAGCGATGCACAGGGTGCACAGCACCAGCAGGCAGGCACAGAGACCTAGCAGGCATCTGAGGTCCATAAAACAACAAGGGACTAAAAACCTCTTTCTACAGTATTACAGGGCTGCTGGCTTCCCGAGAGCAGCACAGTGCTCCTTCTTGTTCCAGTCTCATTTTAAAAAAAGCCCAGGAATGACATGGCTTATGCTTACCCACGGTTAGCGTGTTCATCATCTCAGTGCTCAGGTTTTTACTGTTTGTGCGTTTATCGGCGTGTTTATTGCCAAAACATTAACTGTAAAATACCAACCTGTAACTTCAGTCAATAGGGCAACATAATTCAGCACAAAAAAATATATACGTAGGCAAAATGTAAGAGGTGACCTAGAATGTCACCAGTGAGGTACCCTGTGTAATAGCTGACATTAAAGGAGCACACTGCAGGGCTGTTGCCAGCCAGAGTGGGGAGACTTGATTCTGCTTTGCACAGACCCTTAAAATCATTTTACAAAAACAGAGGTGGTGGTTACACAGGGGGCTAGCAGTTATGAATCTCTCACTCCCTCCTTTCTCTCATTTCTGTTGCTATTGTCTGTCTTTCCTTTCATGGTTACATTGCAATCAGGTGTTGTCCCTTATCAGTTCTGCCTATCACTTGAAATGAGCACGCTTTCATTTTCCCCTGCCTAACAGTATCTTTGTTCACTTTGCATTTTTTCCAGGGGCACCTTTTTATTTATTTTTTTTCTCTCCCCCTCTCTCCCCCCACAATCCTTCCTCATTTTCTTCTCATTACCATACCTGCATTTTTTCCTCATTATCATACCCAGCCCCCCCCCCCCAACCACCCTGGCAATTACACCCACTGCCAAATTCCAGCCCAGACAAGGTCCAGCATCGTATCCGAGCAGACAGGATGCGTGCGGGAAGCAGCTCTCCCAGGCTCACACCACCCACCAAGAAAGGTCTGGTGATGGCATGGGTGGCCTTTCCTTCTGCAGCAGAAAAGCTCCCACGGTACCCAAGGTGCAGGCTGTTGCCACAGCCTCAACACAGACTGAGGCCGGGCACCTCAAGCCTCTGAAGTTGTAGGAAAACTGAGGGCCAGCTCCAGGTCATGGGCCAGGTGAACCTTGCCTGGCTACTGTCCTTACAGCTCTTCTGTTGCTTTGGTGCCCTCTGCACGAGAATGAAGTGGACCTGTGGGAGCAGGTCCAGAGGAGGGCCATGAAGAATATCAGAAGGCTGGAGCACCTCTCCTATGAAAACAGGCTGAGAGTGTTGAGGTTGTTCAGGCTGGAGAAGAGAAGGCTCCAAGGAGACCTTATGGTAGACTTCCAGTACTTAAAGGAGGCCTACAGGAAATACGGGGACAAACTTTTTATCTGGGCCTGTTGTGATAGGACAAAAGGTAATGGTTTTAAGCTAAAGGAGGACAGATTTAGATTAGATATCAGGAAGAAATTTTTCACACTGGGCAGTGGGACATGGCTGACCCATCCACAGCATTTGCAGCAGCCTTTCTGGAGAGAGCTGTGCCAGGACAAGGGTCAGATGAGACCCGAGAGGGGGAAAAGGGAAAAACCCAGCACTTGGTAACAGCCCAGCAGGGCACTTTGCTGGGAGACAAACATCACTAGGTCCCCTACCAGACAGCAGGCACTCAATGAAGGGCAAGAAAACCACCTCTCCTCCTACAACATCCTCCAGATCCCACTGCCTCTCCACCCAGAGATTTAATATCAAGTCACCAGTGTAACCCTGAGTGATGATGGGCAGTACTCTTTAACACTAATAGCATCACTGCTCCAGAACACTTGGGATTTGCAGCTAGTGTGCAGTGTGGGAGCCAACCCACTACAGAATTACTTCAGCCAGGAGCTGGCACCTGGTGCCCAGAAAGCACCAAAACCCTGGGCATCCAGCCCTGTGGGTGCTGACAGTCAATTGCCAATAACTTTGGTAGACTTCTACGGTCTTTTTAGATCTCAGACGCTTCTAATAATCCTTGCTAGACTTCTAGTTCTGCTTTTCAAGTAGAGAGTGAACAACTTCACACAGTCATTTCTGCATTAACTCCTGCAAAGACAGCCACATCTTTCAGGATGACATCAGGTACCTAAAACTCTGAAATCTCATGCAATGTACATCTCATATGATAAGCAGTGCCTGAGTAGCAGCAGTCACAAAAGTGTAGTTACTTTAAACATTGAAATTAGAGCAATTATTTTCTATCACCTTTTTTTTTTTTAAACGAGTCACTGCAATTTATCCTCAATGAAAACTACTACATCATCAGACAATTCAGTAAAATTCAACCAGTTTTTCCCTTTATCCTACAACTCCCAGCATCCATCTCAGTTGTGCAATGACAACTGCTAACACTACAATCTATATGAAGATATGTTGAGAGATATTAATTGTTTAGCTTAAATAAGTAAATTTTAATTAGAATAAATTACCTCAGGTTATAACATGGTGTGATTTATGCTGTTTGCCTAGCTCTGCTTAGCACAAGTGGCTAGATTTGTGAAGCCTTTAGGTTGCAACTGAGTTAATTTTCTCAGTAATTTTCCTAGCAGTTGACACAGTGCTGTGTTTAGTCTTCTAGTATAAAGAAAACGTTGATAACACACTGATGTTTGGGTAGTGGTTTTCCCTAAGCCTGGGAACGTTCCCCACATTCTGACAGCAAGCACAGGTGCACCAGAAGCTTAAACCAGAAGATAAGGAGGCTACAATCCTCAGTAGAGACTGAAGATCAACAAGTCAACGGCCTGCCTGGGCACAGAGAAAGAAGCCAAAAAGGTGAGGACTTCAGACCAAATATCACCATTGGACTAACAGATGTGTGAACAGTGCATGAGTGGCGGGGGTATAGATGGCAAGAGTGTAATTGCCCAGGGGTTTCTTTCTTTGATGTCACACGGTGCCTGAACGCTCAGGCAGTGGCTCCTCCTGGAACAGATGGGTTTCAAAGGGAGTGAAATGTACCCACATACCCCACCTATTTATAAAACACCCAGCCGCCTGTAAGGGATTTAAGAATAATTAACAGGTTTTACATATGCCCACCAAGAAAAGCCTTGAGAACACGGTGCACTTTGCTCTGGCACAGAGCGGCGAGGAGGTCCCAGAGCCCCATAAAACAGCACACGTGCATTTTCAATTGCTGGTGGAAACTGCACCTCTCATCCAAGCACACTAAAGCGATGGAGGTAAAAGGCACAACATACAGGAACCTCAAGACCTTGGAAACCACACAAAGGATTCTCCTCACAAATAAAAAAAAAAAAAAAACAAGCTTGCATCTGTTTTTTCTCTCTCCAGTGCTAAACACATCACACTGAGGCTGCTGGCTCAGAGTCAAAGACATCTCAAAAGTCCCTCTTTGTTCCAAGGGTATTCCCAACGGCAGCACAGCATGCTGCTCCGACAAACATGGACCGCTGTCCTAAATACCAGGAGATGCCATTCAAGCACACACACATGTATTCACCTGGCCCAGTTTCGGCTGCTGAACCCATTTCTGTTCCCACTGATAAGAAAAATACCTACAGCTGAAGAACTGCAAACCCCAGCAGGAAGTAGGATGCCGGGTGGGCTTTTTTAATTTTGTGTGTGTGTGTGTGCTTAATTTTGATAACCAGAAGTCAGTGAAATAATTGAAACAACCCATCATCTGAAAGAACAGGTTTTAGGCTTAAATAAAATAAAGATAGTGAGTTATTTCCTGCATCCTTCGTGTTTCCTTAAGGAGCATGCTGTTGCAAACAAACATTTTAAACAACAGAAAGCCCAACTTCTAACTGGAACACAACAGAGCCATGAACCAGAGACAGCACAGACCATGCTTTCAAGAGCACTGAACATGATACACCGTCTTCACTTTCTCCTTTTTACTTCTAAGTCCTTACAGCTTCTTGATATGCCATCACAACGTTTTGAAGCAGCAGTTGACTTTTATTGGGCAGTAACAAAAAGCATTATTTTGTACTTCAAATTTCTTAATTTTTACATCTATGGAGCTCTGGCATCCAGGTGGATGAGATGGTAACCACTGACTTCAGCTCACTAGGTATTGCAACATTATCTCAAAGCAGACAGGAGGCTATAAGAAGACAAAAACTTCATCAAAAACAAGAGGGCTACTTCTCATTGGAAAATATTTTCCTTTCTCTCTACTTTTCCTTATAATTCTGAGCAAAAAAATGTTTTCACTATTACTGTGTTTGATTGAGGAATCCCTGTGTTTAAAACGTATATATAGTCCATTTGTTCTACAGAAAGCAATGTCTACTTTGCATACCCACACATATACACACAAAATATCCTGACTTTTCCTTGTCTAATTGTATTTTCATTGCACTTTCTGAAAGTTACCAATACACACAGGAAAAAAAAGGGGCTTTATTTGTACACCACTGGTTGCAGGAGGCTGGTAGGAGTATAAGGTGACTATTAACACAGCCAGTTTTGCTCTCTATCTTCCTTATCTCAGGTGGCAGCCTGGATGTAACATAGAATGGTGGACCCCTGAGAGGACAAGCAGACACCTAAATTATTCATACTGACCACGTGTTTCTCCTAGGCAGTTAGCTTATTTCATTAAAGCAAACTCTTCTATAAATACAAAGCAAATATTTGCACTGAGTACTTAGAGCTCTGCAAAAGAGTTAATACACAGTGTCATCACAAGCAAATATAATATTTGATATACTTTTCCTCTCCCTGAAGTGGACAGGACTATTTTGTCCTGATGAAGAGGGGAGTTGGTCATTCTGCACTAACCACCACAAAGAAAACGTCTATTCTCAAAACCAAGGAAAGCAAATTAAAAAGAAAAAAAAAAAGACAATGTAACTAAGATGTTTATTAAAATTTAGACTTGAATTTATAACCAAGACTGAACTGAAAGTGATACAGATAACCTATTTGCTTTGTTTTCCTACCCATGTTTTTACTTATGTTACTATGGCAAACACCAAAATTAAAAAAAAAAAGCCTGCCTGCAAGTCATGTACTCTGAGCCACTGCCAAGGCAGGAACAGTTTCCCAAAGCACATTTCCTAGTCAAATAAAAATATGTGAGGCATTATAGGCTAGGTTTGTGTTACCTTTGAGTCTCTAGGGAGATGAGAGGCAGGTAACAGCGTTGCCTATAACACTTTATTACACTGCATCAGACAGAGTTAAGGTGGCTTTAGACTCAGTTTACAAAAATCAAGACAGTGTGCTGAGATTGATGATTCAGAAGTGTCTGTCTGCAAATTCCTGAAAGTGAGAGAGCTGTTGTTTTGATTTTTTTCTATTTTGTCACAATTTGCCAACCTGCAACAGCAGTAAAACTATTCCTCTAAACGCTTACAGGGTATCAATTTTCAGATTGCTGACACTGGTCCAGATGTCTATCCTTCAACTGCATAATGGTAAAATTAAAATTACTGCAAATTAAGCCCTCTTAAGGACACCTAAGAAGCAGCTATTAGGGAAATAAAAATAATTTATTAATAATAAATGTATAGATATAAAGCTAATCTTTTGTGGCCCGCTGCCCACAAATCAGAAGGATTAGCCTGAGATTAACACACATCTGAAATTCATTAGTAGTGTATTAAAATGTAAAAGTAGGAGCATAAGAGGAGAGTTCCTATTCTGAATTACTTATCGAAGCAGCACGTACAGGCTAAGGGGACACTCAATTTACAATGATTAGGACAAGAACAAACATGCCACAGCAGCTGTTTGCTTTTCTTCCCCCCCCCCCCCCACCTTCTCTAAACACAGAAAATGTGTCCTAACATCCCCTTTTTCAAAACAAGGCAGGTTAAGTTTAACAAGAAAAATGCCATGTGCCAGAGCAGGCGAGCAGGCAGCTGCTTGCCATTAAGAACTGGCCCTTCCCATGCGTTTGCTGAATGAATGACTGGACCAACAGCCTGGCCACCACTAGATCTCTCATTGCTCCTGCATCACTTTGCAGCCACCACTGAAACAAACACAGAGCGGGAAGTAAGACTCCATATGCCCTTGTCCCACCTGCTCACAACTCTGTCCTAAATTTAAAGACAGTGCATTCTGGATGAACTCCGCTCCAAAGCACAGGCTACCAAGATTACCAAGAGCCTGAAAGAAATTAAAACGGTGCTCTAATGAGATGTATCTGTATGTACACCTGCCTTCAACTTTCCACAGAGTGGCAGGCTGTGTGATTCATCACACCACCCACCGAAAACCCATCAGCTGTTGCCAAGGCTGTCCATCACACCAGTGCAAATACTTCACCCTCCTCCCACCCAACAGCCACTGATTCAGTAAGGCATTACTCCCAACATACAACAAGATGCTCTCCTTCTCAGTCCCTTCTGGGGACTAACATACTCAGCTCACAGTGAGTAGTGCAGCAGATCTGGCTGTGTTCCTCCCCAGCCCCTCCTGCACTGCAGTAGATATGACAGCCTTGGCACAAGTACCACCACACAACCTCCCACCCCAACAGCCAGCCAACTGGCAGGTGGAAGAAAGGGGACCACAGAAGAGAGGGGACCACAGAAGGAGCAGGAAGATGCCATGAGGTCCAGACTGGAGCCACAGCAAGAGAAAGGCAGTCTCCCTGGGAGGAGCACAACAGAGATGCTGTCCTGCAGGTGAGTCACGCCGCCAGACCCAGCTCCAGTGCTGGGTCCCATCCAGTACAGCCAGAGAAAGAAACCAGAAGGACATTTTCAGCCAACACTGCCATGGAAAGCAATAGGGAAATTGATGAGAGAATGAACACAGGTAAACTGGTGCCCTTGGCAAAAACAAAACAAAGTGGTTTTGATACAGAGGAGTTTTTCCAATGGGACTTGTAGGGCTGCACAAGGCAGGAGAGAGCACCAGGGCAATGGGGAGGGCAAGACAGCCTCCTCTTGCAGTATAGAAACTACAACTCCTTCAGGCATGGCCCAGACAGATACTAAAAAGAACAAAGACACACCATAAGGAGGTGCACAAAAGATCTGTGAAAGGGAGAGGAAGCTGAGGAAGCGGGCAAAGAAAGTGAAGAAGAAATTAACAGAAGAAAGATACAGGACACCAAAATGTAAAGCCCAGTTTATTTGTCCATTTAAAACATGTCATTACATGCGAGAAAGTTTACTCCAGTAGCACATATACACAAATGCAGCTTCTTCACATACAGTAATCCCTGTGCAAACAACAACCTTGCAGCCCCAACTGGGAGGAGACTGTCACTGCCTGCTATTTTTACCCGGATAGGAACTGGGTGAAGACAGCCCTTTTCAAGACAGAGTGAGCCATAGGAGAGCACAAGCGTTAGGTCTCAATCATCACACCCAGGGTTGTCTTCATTTCTCAAAGTTAAACTGCCACCCATAGATGAGAAAGTCCCTTTTAGGTCAGTGCAGAAGCCAAACCATCATGGAACCAACCACGGGCATCCAGCCCAAGAGGGCTCACACACACCAGCAGGGTTTCCCCAGTGCACACAGACAAGATTATGACGATGAGTGGGGTTGCAACAGCATAGCAAAGAGTAATTACATCCGGTGACAGACTCCCTTTAAAATATTTCATCTAAGGTCAGTTACATCCAAAGCCAAGAATTAGGAGTTTGACAGTCCTTTGCAAAACGCAGCAGGACTCTCCCATCTGCCTTTCCCTCCAGCTCTGAAGAGCCACAGCATCAGCCCAGTGTCAGAAACAGCACAGGCCACCACTCTCCTTTCAGAAATGGTTGAAACCGACTTAGAAATAAACAAATAAGTGGACAGTTGGCTCATTTGCTCACTCACAGCCCTGCAAGGTCCCAGGGAAAGACACAAATCAAAACAGGTCTCTTACTCCCTGTATCAGCAGGCAAGCAACACAATTTTGCAAAAGGAGCAGTATTTTGGTAGCAGCGATGCACACGAGGGCACAGCTGGCCCTAACAGCCTGTAATACAAAGTACAGCAAGGCAAAGTTCATCAGTCAACAAATTACAACACATAAAGCAGAGATAAAAGATTAAAGCAGCAAGAGCTCAGCAGCGTAAGGAAGGAGAGGAGTAACATTAACATTTCCTTCCAAAACAACCTGCTTCATCCACAAGAGATCCCCCAACTTGGTTGACATCCTAGTAGTTTTCTTCAGTAAACTTTTTCACTCTAGCTTCACATTATCCTTTGTGTTCCCTGGGGTTTTGCCTTAGGGATTTCCCCCCCAAGCATAACAGGTAGGTGTGAGCATCTCATTTCCACTCCTTTACTTCTAAGGGTTATATAAAAGTACATCTCATTTCTTCAGGCATCTGGTAAAACTTTAAATGAGCAGTCCCTTAGTGGTTTGGTGAAATTGCAACTAAGATACAACAGCAGTGACTTATCAATTAGAAACAAAAGTTAACCAATATTGAAGCAGGTTTTGGTGTAACCCAGTGAAAACACCCATTCTGTGCATACCATAGAAATGTGTTGCTTTATGCAAAGGCATTAATGGAGACTAAAAAGCTTTTTTCCCTCCAAGAAAAAGAAATGCCGCTTTTTTCTTTTTTAATATACATGTGGATTTCTTGGGGGTTTTTTGGAAAAAAATTTTTATAAGCTTATAAAAAAATTTAAGAAAAGCACCTTTCACTACTACAAATTGGAACCAAGTGTATATCCTAGGAAAAGTCTTCATACAAATTTCAAATAGTTTCAGGGGTTAAATTTAATGATAATCTAATGATAATTAGTGATACTTGATATAGGCTTAAGTTGAAAACACTGTTTTAAGATGGTTCCTTTCAAACATTTTAATCACTCACTCAACACACTCAAAACTACTTTTCAGCTTGAAACACTTTCCTCAATGCATACTCTGCTTCAATGTAAAAAAAAAGATGCTTAAAAAGTAAACACAGCATAAAAAAGTGGTCTTTTTTTTTTTATAGGCAGACATTTCTTCTGGCACAAAATCAATTTTTATCTTTTCAGTAAGAAAAAGCAGAAGGGGGGGGGGGGTGGGGAATCAGGCTGATCCTAACCTATCTTTGCAATCTTTCATTTTCTGGCTTAGCCATCACCCAAGCCAGTTACCTAGAACACGGCTTACCACCAGTCCCATGCCATTACTTCCCTGTCAGAAATCACAGCACTGGCACTAAGACCACAGGCTTTTTTGAAGGACAAGCTTTTGGTTCATCCAGAGCACCAGACTCGTCTGTGCCTCTTGACTGGAGACGAGACGAAGCTGTGGCCAGTGAAAAATTGCTGCGTACGACCTCGCAAGATGAAGCAGGCTCGCTTTCCCCAGCCACTCAGGATTTTTCCTCAAGCAAATGTTGTAATTACATCGCTTAAGTATCCACTAAACCCCCAAGTAATTTTGCAGTTGGTTCACCTTAACTGCTTTGTTTCCTCTCAGGCAACTAGTAAGCTACTCCCTTGCTACCTTTACCTTCCCATCTCTCTCCCACACCTGGAGCACAATTTTGTAGGCACAGCAAAAATCTCATGATGGGGAGTAGACCCACCTGGCAATCAGGAGAGGTCAAAGTGCCCCCTTGTCACTCCCAGGGCTGCACTACTGCCCCAGCAGGAGCCCCCTGGGAGCTGATACCATCTTCTGCCCCAAGCAGCTCCAGCCCATGGGGTCAAACCCTCTCCCAGCGATCAAAGGCAAAGGGTTCAATAGAAACGCTTGACTGACCCAACAGCACCACACTTAAAAATTTCCTAGCAGTTGATATCTATCTACTGAAAGAAAAACATGCCCTAAATGTCAAAGGTGAAGGCTGGAAAATATCCTCTTAACTTGCTGAATACATACTATACTCTTAGTATTGTATGGCCTTCCTTTATCATGGACTGTAAATACACACCACATATTAAGACTATTTGCTCCACATCTTTTATCAAGTACAGCATTTTATTCTGGTGCAAATGTTCTTTAACCTGTCACCTGGGAAACTGTACTTTCAAAGGCCTTTCTCAAGAAGTCCTCAAAACCAAGGATTAAGAATGTCATATATGTGAAAATTAATTTTTTTCTTTTGGTAGTCCAATCTAATTCCTTGAAGTGGAAGGCTAAAAATGTTGGTAGCACCATTTGTGCGTACCACCTAACAGTGTCATCCCTTCATCTGTGCCAGACTTCTGCATTTGACTCATTCCACTGCGTTAGGAAAAGTGCAAGAAAAAAGCAAGCACCTAAATCTTCAAAATTTGCTACTGACAACTCTGGCAATTGAACAGGCACCAGCACAAAGAAAAAAATAACCTAACAAACAAAAACTTTCTCTTAACACCTGTCATTGAGTTTCTCCTAAGAAAACTTATTCTGGAAGGCGTCTTTTTACTGCTGACTTTCAAATGTAAGAAACAGCTTTTAAGGAAACATGAAGCTTTTTTAATGGGCTAGTCCAAATATACGTGGCTTTAATTCTGTCAAAGACTGTGGCCTGCAGCAGTACATCCAGCAACTCATGTATCTACTGCCCAGCGTTTCTCATTTCAGAATCTGACCCAGAGAGACACACAACAGCAGAAAGCAACCTGGGGTAGCATCCAAGCAATCAGAAAGGCAGGAATAGTAAGCTGGTAATTAAGGAGTTGCTAATTAACTTTTTCTCACTCAGGGCAGCTGCAAGCCCACAGACCTCTAAATAAACAATTTCTCATTCACCTCTGGAATAGCTCTTTACAGGAATTGCTCTTTTGACAATGCAAACTTCTCTATTTGTTAAATCTAAACCCAAGGCAGAAATAATGAGATTACAACTACCTCCCTTGAGCACTTGCCACAAAACCAACAGCAAACCAAGAAGCCCACCCCAAATGGAAGATCCTGCGACGCACATGCACAGGAAGTCTGTTAACACTGTTAATACTTTACTCTTTTTTTGATTTTGTTGTTTTTAAAAAAAAAAGTATGTTACCAAGCTCCCAAGAAAGCCCATTAACCTAGAATTAAAATCCAAATAAAGCAATGTATTGGGAAGAGACTTTCTCCTTTATGGCCCAAGATGCTAAACACTCTCTACTTTCTTCAGCTCTGGAAAAAATTTTGAATTCTCTATCTCCATTAACTTCTGTTCATATTGCTACTTGAAGGTGCTTTGCTTTTGGTGCTCTAGGGGCTCCACATCAAATTTCAGTAGCTTTAGCTGATTTCCCTAGGGCACGCTGGCAGACAATGAGATGCTGAAGGCTCTCAGGTTTTGCTGGTACAGGAAAAGGAAATCCCCATGATTTCACCGTATAGTAATATAAGCCAAGGGAATTAAAGTTTATCTGGAAAGAAACCAGTAAATTCCAGTCTTTGTAATGTACCTTTGATAGGTCTTCTTCATAAAGCCTACATTATAACATTCCTTCAATATACAGAGCACACACACACATCGCTGTTTACATACAGCAGCAAACCAAAAAGGTTTAAAAGATGCACACAAATCAGTGGCTGGTTAGGCAAGTTTCCTGTAGCATTTCAGTATGACAATAGAAGGATGTTTCCATGCATGCAAGCAAACCTTATAAACTTTACTTCCAGAAAACAAGTTCATTTTTGGAAACGAGTAATTACTAGAAAAATCTTTAAAGCACCTGAATGACAAAAAAGTCAACCACTTTTTCCTTTTTCCTCTCTGAGGCTCAAGAAGTATTTATCTTTCCGTATTTTTATTATTGTCATAGTAGCCAGTTACTCCGTCCATTTCCAGAGCAAAAGAGGCAGGTTTTTTTTCCCCCCTCCCCTACACTACATCTCTCTGCCTTCTAACAAAAATCTCAGAAACCACCGTAAGCATTTGAGACTGCTGTCTTCTGACTACCTCTCAATAAAGACAGCATGCTTAGGCACGCAGGGGAAATCTTGCATCAAAAACACAGTAGTCCCCAAGTGAAAATTAGAAAGTTCTGTATTTGTGCAGGGAAAACACCAGCTTTCAATAGTTTACTCCTCTTTTGCAAGGGAAAGAGAAAAAAACAGAAAGAGTAATAATCCTCTATGCCAGTAGGAACTGGGGGACACAGGTAAGCACAGACCACGAGCACCAGCTGTCAGAGGCAGCAGTAATTCTCCCATCCTGTTTCCCTACCATCTTTGTCACTCCCGTGGAGATGAGGCACAGGAGTCCTATGATGCTGGGTTTGGACACGGCGGCTCCCGATGGGGCAGAAAGAGGCAGGGAAAGCGTTGTGGCACAGAACAGATCCACCATAACCATCCCCTTCCCACCCCCACCTTTACCCCCAGCCAGGCTTGTGTTTTACCACATCTCTCAAACCCAAGCTAAGGGCAAAGACAGGAGATAAATGAGAAAAGCATTTCTGGCTAGCTGTAGTCGTCGGAGCATGGTGGTGGTACACGTGTTTAAGTCTTGTGATCTTTCTGGCTGGCATGGCAGTGAGAGCTGTACCCACATTAACACATACCAAAGGAAGGAAGTGTTTCACTGGTAGATGTCCAAGCATTTTAATCTGGACATGCAGAGGAAACAAAATGTGTATTTTAAAAATAATCTGTGATGCTATTTACCCAACCCTTCAAAACAGAGGAGGCCTGATATTAACAGAAACAGCAAAGTTGAGGCTACGGTTCTTAAGGGCTTTATTATTCATTTGATTTCAAGAAATGAGGCAGCATATCTATTGTATTACAGCAACACATTCAGAAGTCTTTGGCTTTAAATCATCTTTACTTCTCTTCCCCACCCAGGTACCAGTTAACATTTCAAGACTACTTACATTTGCAAATTTCGGAACTGAAAATTGTTCTCTTGTTTAAAGAAATGAATTACAAAATATACAGTACAGCAGAATCAATAAACACAGATTTTGTGTGTAAAAGCAATGAAAAGCAAATGCAGATTAGAGGTAAAATAAGGAGAAAGTGATGCAGAAGAACATTTCAGTCTTGCATACACTATATGCTATTTTCTTCTTTTGCTAACAAATTAATATTAACGCTAGTTGAGAAAATCATAAGCTGCAAGTAATGAAAAACTATTTAATACGCAGCAGAAAGAAAAAAAATCACTTTTAGTAGTCTGCCCAATTACACTGCACTATGTCCTAAAAGAAAATCCAAAATGAGCTTCAGTACTTTTGCTTTCATTTGAGCTTTACTTACCTTTGCTCTTGTGGATGCTCTTCTACATCCTCCTTCGAATCAGCCTGATAAACAGAGAAAATACTACGTAAGGATCTCAGAACTGCACCAGGATGCACTGGATATATGTACCATTTTTAACTGCTCCAAAAATGGATTCTCACGTGACTAGCTTGCAAAATGAACTAGAAATCTATAATTCCTTCAGCAACTCCCTCACAATTCCAGTAAAGGGGATGCTGGCCATCCTATTAGAGGTTTCAGTTCATTTTGCCAAGATAAATGGTGACTTAACATGGCTATTCCACTATTTTTTTTTCCAAACATTGATGGGACAGACTGATTTTCCATTTATAGAAAGGTATCTATACAAAATTCTGCTCACACATACAATTTCAACGTAAAACCATCAACTGCCCTCAGACTACAGGAAGACTACTTCCTCCATCTTCAAATTACCTGCCCTATGTCAGTAAATTTAATTAGCCAGTACCTGTGAAAATAGGATGCAGAATGCCTTTAAATTCGCATCACGTGGTAACCCCAGAAGCAAAGGCAAGCTACCACATTCCAATGGAGGCGGCATCTTACCGACGATCGGCACCACGCACAGAAATCATAGGGAGTAGAAGCTTAAAACCCAACAGCTTAGCTCAGTTGCTGGACTAAGGTAATTTTGGAGACACACAGCGACCAAACTCTGCCAGCTTGCAGCTCCCAACTAACCGCTTTGAGCTGTCTACAGAAATGAAGTCAAGCGCTGGTTCAGTGAGCTCCCTGCAGGAAATCCATTTAAAACAAGCAGGTAGCTGCTCTGAACCTGCTGAGATCTCCAGGAGAGCTTTAGGTACAACTCAAAATGGAGCGTGCTACGTTCTCCCAACCCGCACTGATGAAACCAAGGACAACTTTAGGGAGATTAACATCCTTCAGAAGGAGGTCACGGTTACCCTGCCAAGCACAGCTGGTAAGTTTTCCCAGCTAATGCAGAAGCAGGTGACGACGGTTCCACAAGACATGAGCTACAGACCTTAGCAATGAAAAAGGAAAAAAAAAAATAACAAAAAATAACTTTTAAAATTAAAAGAATGCACCCTCTACCACCCCTCCTACACATTTCCCATGTTAAGTGCATCACGGAACAGGCCCCAAGGTACCCGCTTTGACTCTAGCTCCTATTTTCACTGCAGACTGGAACAAAAGATCACCTGCACGAATACTGAACATTTTTCTACAGGCTTCAGATGCTTAATAAGACCAGGTGGCCCTACTCGCCTACTAAGCAGGACAGACAGCAGGATTATGGAAGACCTGAGCCTCATGAAGGGAAAAAAACTACAACCACATTAAGGCAGCAAATATGGTTAATGATATTTTTAATAATTAACATTATTAAGCCTCAAATAATGAAGTTATAGCTAACACTATTAAACATCCTGCCAAAAACTACCAGATGCATCTAAACATTAATCTCTGACCATGAGCAGCTCATCCAACAGAAGCAGCACAGCCTTCACTGTAGCAAAACCAAACCTGTAGATGTATGAGTTAATTTGAGGACGCAATGATCTTTCTGTAGGCCTGCCCTTAAAGGGAGGTTGGAGACACCGTGATAATCGTCCAGGATCTGCAGTGCATCACGTGGTTCTTCAGCACAGACCTAACCAGAGGTTCTAGTACCTGGCCATTTCCTCTAATGAGGTAGGATTTGCTGTTAGACACTACCAGTAAGGCACGATACAAATCCATCCCGTTTTCCAGCTTCTTTTGAGCTTCCAGGCTCTCGGTACGACACCAAGCAGAATTAGAGGACTCCTCATCCACCTTCTCCAGAAACAGCTGCTCTGCCACACAGCAGGCTAGCAAGACATCCTCATTTTAAATGGATTAACTCCCTGTTTAAACAGCTTAACCAGGCATCAGAAACCTGGGACTGTGTCATTATG
>BJBW01006939.1:0-10209 GCA_004320125.1 Scolopax mira
ATGGGAAGCTGAAAAAGTCCTTGCCTAATGTAAACATTACTTAGCAACAACTAAACCAATATACGTTATTAACATTGTTCTCCAAAAGGCAGCAGCTAACAGAAAGAAAATTAACTCTACCCCAGCTGAAACCAGGACAACTCCCTATCTTTTCTTTTACCTGTGTATCTTTTTAATTGCTGGTACTACATCGCCTTCTGAGGTGGCAGTGAAGAAGTACAATAAATCATCATTACAATTAAAAAGAAACCAATGCTGGGGAAAAATCCGCATGTTCTACTCCATCAGGTAGATAGCACTGAGTGCAGCAAGAACTACTTCAAACCAAAATGCTTCTTAAAGTGCCTTTTACTATGAGTGTTATTTAATGTTCATAGGTGTTATGTACTTAAAACTGTCTCTGAAGTTAAATGAGAAAGGAATGAAATGGTATATTTACACATGAAATGGAAAAGACCAATGCCTTACTATTTAGGAATTCTTACATTCAGTTAAGTTATTAAATGTTGTTTTTAATGGAGATATTCCAGAAAACTGCTTTCAGTTCTGGGATGACCAATCTCCTTTTAATTGACTGAAACTTGGCAAGCCTCAGATCTACAAAAAGCACAGAGTACAGGTACAATAATTTGCTACAAAAAAAATCTAACTGAACATTGTATTTCTAAAATCATCGTAGCTGAGAAACCACCATTTTGTTTCACTTACTGTTGCCTAAAAGGCAAAGTGTAACCAGAAAACAATATGATCCGATTTGCTCATTCCTCAGCCACAAATTTTTTTTTCCAAATAAATCTTTATGCTGCTTCTCCCTCCTTCAAGAGTCAAGATCACTCTATTAACAGGGACACAGGTTGGCGGCACATCCAAGATTTTCCAGAGTACAGTGCAGTTTCAGGAGACAGCCTTCCAAAATATGGGTAAGAGTGACAGAATCAACCATATGACAACTGAGGTGCATTTAAGTGGTAGCCAGGAGTGTACCGTGACCACCATTTACACTGTACCTTGCCTGCCATTGCTATTTTGTACAGTTCTTAGTATGGAGGAGACAGTGTGCCTAATTGTCCTGTATGTACTATTGCAAAATGTTTGCTGAATATTCTTTTCCGTGAGGCAAAGATAATTTTTAATGTAAATTATTATCTTCAGCAGTGAGCCGTGGAGGGAAATTTTAGAAAGCTGACTACAGCCATATTTAATATTTTCTATAAAGACCGACAGAAATCCTAGCTCAGGAGGGACCCATTTCCAAACGGGTTTTGTTTCAACGTTCCTGCACTCTAAAAAGACCACAGAAGTGATGCTATTTTGGCACAGACGGGGGTAGCTATGGAAGTACCCCCATTTTGGTGAATTTTAGTCCTGTGCCCAGTGTGAAGTGGAGAAGTCATGTGGAGAGTGGGGACAGAGCCTGCCACTGGGCCTGCCAACGGGGTGCAGCTGCAGCCAGTTGGCTTGCTTTTCATTGCAGAAAGGCCTATGGTACATTTTTTCAGTACTCCTAGTAAACCAGACGGGGAGTAAACTCACGTGCGTACCCAAGGGATAAGTAAAAATCATTAAAAATCAAAACAGAGACCAAAAAAACCGCAGTTAATCTTTTAAGCAGAAAACCTCATTGGTTTTTACCTCTTGCGTTCGGATGCGCCACATTCTTCAATGTAAAACTTCAGCAAAACACTGGGACGGGATTGTTCCTCTACCTGCCATGAGCTACAGCATCTGGAGGGCTCTTCCTCACCTCTGTCAGCCATGCAGAGGGCAGGTGGTCACAGACCCACCTCCTGCTCCACTGACTTGCTTTGGCTTTTTTTTCATGGCCAGAGTACTCCATCTGGTCTCAGCTGGACCTGCTGATGGAACAGGATGGTTTTTGTCTTGAAATCCAGTCATCTAAAAGGAAAAGCTCCCTTGTTAAAGGAAAGTTGGTTGGTAGTGTAGGACTTTTCGCTAGAGCTTGTCCATTAGGAGCAGCCTTTGGAAGGTTACCAAAAGCTCGTTTCCAAGCTGTGTGGCTTAAATCAGTTTTGGGGGTTTTTTTTGTCCCAGAAAAGTCAGCATGAGTGGCTGTTGGCATATATCAGGAGAGAGCAAGAGGGGCCTCAACTCCAGGTGCCACCCTGCATGGAAGAGCTGGGGTTGTTCAGCCTGGAGAAGAGAAGGCTCCGGGGAGACCTCATAGCAACCTTCCAACATCTGAAGGGGCTACAGGAGAGATGGGGAGGGACTCTTTGTCAAGGAGTGCAGTGACAGGACAAGGGGCAACGGTTTTGGAAGAGGGGAAATGTAGATTAGATAACAGGAAGAAATTCTTTGCTGTGAGGGTGGTGAGACACTGGAAGAGGTTGCCCAGAGAAGCTGTGGCTGCCCCATCCCTGGAGGGGTTCAAGGCCAGGCTGGATGGGGCTTGGAGCAACCTGCTCTGGTGGGAGGTGTCCCTGCCCAGGGCAGGGGGTTGGAATTGGATGATCTTTAAGGTCCCTTCCAACCCAAACCATTCTGTGATGCTAGGGTTCTGTGATGACAGCAATTAGCCTCACAGCTGTGGCTCATTTGGACGTTGGTCTGCATCCCCCGCCCCATGCACACTCCGCTCTGGACACACAGAAGTTTGCACGTGCCGTGTGGTGAACTGGGACCATCCTGGCTCTCTCTGTACCATCTCCAAGCCCCCTGTTTGATGGGATGGCCATCACCGATGGCTTGTGGCACATAAATTATCTGTCACTGCCATGCCAATTGTGGGAGGGCAGCCTGTACCCAGCAGGAGGGACTGCAGAGAGAATTCCTCCTGCCCTTTCCTCTAACAGGCCGCCAGAATAAATCACCTACTCAGCTCTAAATGGTGCTTAAGTGATATAATGGGGTCCTTTGCTGGCCCGGAGGCAGAGATAACGGCACTTTGATCTAGCGCTGATTAAAACTCTGTTAGTCCGATGTTTATCGTTTCCAAAATAAATATTTTACAACAAAAATAAAGTTGAAAAATAAAATTTGACTATAAAAGCGAGACGTGGAGTAAGGACAAGAGGGCTGTTCTTTAAAAGGGCGAGCGAGCTGTTCTTTAACATTAATATTTATATTCAAGGATATCCTAAAGGCATGTAAGGGACTTTGACATCAAATTTCATAATATTTGCAGAATATGAGAGTTTTGGAGCTTGCATTATGAGAGTGTGTTTGGCCTCAGCAACACAAGTGAAACAAAGCAGTGGATCTGTAATTTAACCATCGCATCCATTAGCACAGCTATTAGTGGTGGTTGCTTTTCCCAGTTTTTGCAGACAGTTTTGATTTTGGGAGCACTGCCGAGCTGTTGATAAGCTTTTAAATACAGGCTTTTTTTTTTTCCTGTTACTTTTTGATATTCTGTGCTGAAAGTATGACCCATTAGGAGGACTCACATAAAAGTGCATCCAGATAATGCCACTCTGCAAGTTCCTTCTCCGTGCCACCTCCTCGGCCTCCCAGTGACCCAGGACACGTACCAGGAGCACCCACCAAGTAAGTGATTCCTTCCTGTACATGCCACGTGGAGGAGAAGCCAATATTTATACCTCACTCTTGACAGAATTCATTAAATATATTTTGCTAAATGACGTTCTGTATTACATATTCCTTGTCTAATATTTGCCCACAGAAGAAGTATTTGTTATGTGAATTGAATGCCTGGTTAAGAAGAACTAAATGACTACAACATATTTATTTGGTAGCACAACACAGTAGAGACAGGGGAGGTGAGAGAGAATGCAAATACAGGAGGAAGCAAAAGTGATTCAAGGGCATAGACAGAACTTGAAATATTTCTCCATGACTGCAGTGATTCTGACAAAAGCAGCAAGAAAAGCTCAAATATCTGGATTTTAGAATTTAAAAGTTAAATATTGTAAGTAGCAAGTAATGTTTATGGGGGACTGTAAAGGACTCTTAACAGCAGACATGCTTTGCTTAAAAATACATTGCCTCAGGAGAACTCTGGAGGTGATTTACTTCTCTAAGACCTGGAACATTTGGGTTCTGTTGTTTAGGGCACCTTTTATCTTCCGTGCCAGGTTCTTAGTAGGAGAAATCTTTCTTTTTACTTTTCTATTGTTTTAGTCTGTGATGTAGTGAGTGAAATTCATACTACAGCAAAATCTAAGACCACCAAACCCCCCACGTTGTTGAGAGCTGTTGAAGCCCTGTTAGAGACTACTTACTGGAGAGGTCAGTTACGGAGAAATTGTACTGGCTCATGGGGTTTTGGGTGAAATTATATTACAGAACTTTGGCAAAAAAAGGTGCGTGGACAGTAAGTAATTTGCTTTTCTGAAAATAACATTTTGCACTTGTAATGAAAGGTAACATATCCTGCGCTATTTTCTGAAATATATTCATGAGAGCAAATGGAAGTCACAACTGTACAGGTAGAGGAAGGATTTTGGCCATTTATGTTATGATTTGGAGAAAGCTCAAATACCAGCAGCAAGACCCTGGGATATGTTTAATAATGAAATTTTAATGTTATAAAAGCAAGTGACTGCAAGAATATATGTTGTTACTTTACCTCAAATAAGTGTAAGAAAAGCTGTATCAGCCCTTGTAATGCGTATTTTAGTAGGTATGTGTTTGTATGTGTAGCTGTGGGTAGAATTTCAAAGGTGTCCATTTGGTAAATATAATAATAGAATAATCCAGCCTTATTTCCTTATATCGCTTTCTAGTATTGTACTTTTTGTGCTGTGTCTGAAATTGTGATTATCCAATTCACACCAGCCTTCCTAGGATTTTCTTTTTGGTATCTGCATAGACTGGAATTCCTCCGGCATCAATGGAATTTATTACTTTTTCTAATCACAATTAAGTGCACTGTTATATGTAATAAGGAATTTGAAGAGTTTTTACAGGATCTTTCTTAGAAAGACACGTGTCCACACACATCGTGCTGATAGTCTTCAGATGTTTAGTTCTGCTGGTTTTGCACTGTGTAACAACAGTCTGACAACTTTATTAATGCAAGCCTGAAAGATGAAAACTGTATCACTTACATTTTAACTTTATTTTATGAAGAAAACATCTTGAACTTCCTGAGCAAATTTCAAAGCATTTTCCTCAATTTTGAGCTGGACAGCCATTTACCACAAATAAATTCTGTGGCAGAGCAACATCAGACTAGAGTAAATATTGCAGTTTATGCTCCTCTCTCATACCTTGCAATTCACTCTCTCAATGGACTCAATCCTTTCATTGAAGTCATATCCCAAAACTCAAATGCTCTCCATGATTAACTCCTACATACTTTGGCTGTAACAAGCTCTTCCCTTGTACTGTTGGCACCTGAGCTTCTGATGTGCATGGTCAAAGTTACAGGTACAAACTTATTTTATGGTCACGTATTTTTGGTTTTTGATTTGACTATTTTTCTTTTCTCCAACATTTTATGGTGCTAGTATCTTCCTTTCTTGGGAGGGTACAGTAGCACATGTTGCAAATATACCTAATTACCATTTTAATAAATGGGAAATGAGTGTTTTGTACTGACAAATGGAATTGTGTCACCTGAGATTTTATTGCTTCATAACAATAAGCAAATTCTCTGATGAAAATTAAGCTCATTCTTCTCACTTGCCAAATCAAATTCTTTTTTTTCTTTAAATTATTCCTAACATCAGCTCCTCTTTGGTAAAGCAGAGAAGACAAGGAGGAACCAAGCAGGAGTAAACCAGTACTGAAAGAATTGTGCAGGGAATTGAAATCAACTGAAACTGAATATAAGTGCTAGGATACTATTTGCAGATATCACTGAATTACTATTCTTACCTTATTTAGTGCCAAGATGGGTCTTATTTCATATAGCATGAGACCTGACAGAGACGTGGCAAAACCATGCACACCAAGAGGACTGAAGCAGCTCTCATGTAGCAGCCATCTTGTACCACCTCTTTGTGGTCCTCCACTTTCTCTCCCAGCTATTGTCTTAATGTTAAAGCAGTCAAAGTTGGAAAAAAATGGTAAAGATGTCCCTCTGGTGTATTTTTAGGTCTGCACGCTTTTTTTTTTTTTTTAAAAAAATCCCATCTGCAGTTATTGTGAAGTAGAAAAGGACCTTGGAAGGGTCATGCATCTATGAAACCGATATGAAATGTTCTCTCCCGAGAAATAGTTCTTTGCCCCCTGGTGGTGAATTGATTTTGAAAAACATTACAAAACACTTTTATGAAAATTTACTAGAAATTAAAAAGATATACTCATTGCTTCAGTGAATACAAGTAAAAGCAAGCTGCTAAACAGTATTTCACGTGTCAAATACAATTAAGGAAAATCCTGTTACAAACAAGCTCCATTGATCAGTTACTGCAGAATAGAATAAAAGGAATCAACATCACCATTTAAAATTTGTATGAGGCCTTCAACATTTCAAGATCATGTTTCCTATTTTGTTTTTTTGGGGGAAAGTTAATACAAATGTCTTGACGACATAGTACAGCCTTGAGAATCCCTGATTTCGAGTGTTCTGGACTATGGGAATTATATTCTTCTGCACAGCACCTATAGGTATGTGGCTCTCCAGAAATCAGGAACATCGTCCATACAGTGAGAGCTCTCATCTTGGGAAACTAGAATAACATCCCCTGGATGAAAATTTTAAAGGAGCTGTACATATTTCTACAAGTTGCCTAGAGGTTTTTAGCTTGTACATGCTGAGCATCTCCGTATGTGAAGAGAGCACCGGGAGGTCATTCTTGGAAGAGCAGTAACAAAAATCAGCCACTTGCAGTTTGAGGCACAGATCATTTTGAAAGGTGTCAAGAACACATTGTTTAAAAAAGATGGCATAAGCCTTCTAATCACTGATTTTGTTTTGTCTTTTAATTCTTGTGCCTCCTGAACTTCTGCCTAAGACAGTGCTTTCCTGTGTTGATGTTCTTCAGGAAAAAATACATATTAAAATATGACAGACCGTTGCCATGTCATGTGGCAAAATATTATGCATTTATGCTAGAAAAAGGCCATTTAAGGCTTTTAGATATTGGCTTTATACTATTAGCATGTGGTTAATATTCTGAAAACGAACCCTCTTTTCCTGTCCCACAGTCTGGGAGTCACTGGTATGATGCTAATGGCGCTTCAGGTAGGTTTTTGGTTTGGTAAATAGAGGCACAGGGTATGGCATGCTCAGTAGGCAGGGAGTTTGGGTTCTGGCACTAATGATGTAACATGAGGAAAAAGAAAAAAAAAAAGAGTAACAACATAGCTAAAAGAGAGGACTGAGCTGCCCAGACCAGGCACAAATTAGCTATTTCCTACATAATATTCTTTCATGTCTGACGGACCGTAATAGCTTTCTGTTTTTAGCTCGGTTGCTTTTGCTTCTCTTTCCATTCCCCCATTTCTTTCTCATTACTCTGCCTTACGTCTGTCCCAGGGTAGCAGCTGGTCTACACGAGTGGCATATTCCTTACGGATCTTTCGGAGGGCTGTGCCTCTTTCTTTTCCCACTGCCACGCTGGAGGTTACCTTCCCTCCGCCTCCACCCCATCCCTCTGTTTGCGTGGCTGCGCTCGAAACCGCGTTTGCAAAATGATCTGCCTTTCAAAAGAAAAGGAAAAAAAAAAAAATTCCCTTAAAAAGGCAATAACCAGAGCACTTGCCTATCGGGATGGAGCAGCACAGGAGCCCTCGGAGGAAGGTTGCTGCCGGCTCGCTCGCCGATTTTGCAGGAGAACCCTCTCTTCCGGTGCAAGTCCTGCGACGTTCCTGCCAGCTGGGAAACACAATTCCTGCCCCTGCCCCTGCTTGCTTTCAGTGCAGTTATGCAAAGCTTTTGGGGTTTGGTTTTTGGGTTTTTTTTCTTTTCTTTTCCAGTTTAAGCCGGGCAGTTTCCTGCTTGCTCTGCCCTCTTGTTCTTGCTCCTTCATTGCGCTTCCCTCTCCCCCTTGATTGTGCGAAACTGGGATCACTGACATAAATCCGAGGGTTTGTGTGCGTGTGTGGATGTATGTGTGTGCAAACAGCGTTGGGGTTGGTTTTTTGGGTTTTTTTTTAAACAGAAGCAAGAAACCTGGATCGTTTCAGTCATTTGATTTATAATGTGGCCCACAAAGAGTTGAATTAGCCCGGCCGCCCAGAGGTGGGAACAACCGCCTGGGCTGGGGGGAGGGCGCAGGAAACTCTGAAACCAGCTTTGTGACCAGGGAAAACGATACAAAACCCCCCAGAGCACCCAAACTAAACAGCCGGGATAGAAAACTGGAGTAGCCTGCAGAGCAGTCGGGCTCTGGGATTGCTGGAGAGAAAGCTTTATCTTTAAGGAAGAAGAGGGGTGGTCCCTGAATAAACTCTTTCCCCTGAATGTCTTCTCTTGGCGGGAGACCCCGACGTCGCAGGCTGTTTAGAGATTCAGAAGAGGATGGTGTGAATCCTACTGGGCTTATGAAGCGTGTTGGTCCTGCAGTGCTGTTCAAAATGCTAATAATAACCAGTTCATGCCTCGGGCCTTGGTGCTACTGTCAATTAGCGTCAGGACAGAGATTTATTTAACCAAATGATCTCTATATATAGGCCTCTTTCCCTTATGGTTTGCAGAGGAGAGCTGAGCGAGCGAGCGTACCTGTGATACCTGCCTGTCTCTGCAGACAAATTTGGGGCAGAGAAAGGAAATGCCATCCTTGGCTTCACAGCTCTCCATGTTCTTAAAGGAGCTGCCCAGCTGCGGAGGCTACACACGGAATTCAAAGCCTTCCTCTGATCCTCCAGCCATTGAAATGTCATGTCTGAGTCATGGAAAAAAAAACAAAACACTATTCCCTCCCAAAGTGAGCAGTTTTAGGCCGTAATGAAAAGGCCGTGTGTGATCCCCTGCCTTCTCCCTGACGTCTGCACCAGAGCTGGCGGTGCTAAGATTTAACTGGTCGTTACTGGTCACCCGACTCACCCCACGTGTCACTGGAAATTTCTCATGTAGATCATTGCAGGCTCAGAGCGAAGGCGAGCATTGCCGAATGTTGATGATGTTTGGTTTGTATTTGAAGGCTTCCCCTGAAACCAGGAGAGAGAAGTGACTTTTACCTGATTTGTTTTATACTGTAGAAGCCCCGCGTGACTTGGATTAATTGAACTGGTGGAGAAAGGGGAAGGACTCCAGTGACTCACTAAGAAAAAATAACTTCTCATGACTTTAAAGAGGAAAACAGAAGAATAAGAAGATAATAATGTGTCATTATGATGGTGGTGCTTATAGAATTTTAATACATTTTTAACATTTTCTTCCCAAAATTTTGCTATTTATTCTTGGAGTACACGATTATTGCAATGGAAACATTTAAACTAATCTCACAGTCTAGAATTAAAAAAATATATCTTTTTTAAGAAATGTTACGGGCAGTATCAGGCCTTCTCTTCTAATGGTTTAAAGAGCAGAATAAAAATGAATATTCAGATTTCCCACATTGTTAGAACTGATTGGAAGAATTTAAGTATGCCGACTTAAATGTAAAATATCTCTTAAATATGTATTTTAAATAATCATAATCCCATTATCATTACTGCATTTTTTTTCTCACGTTATTCTTTCAAAATGCACATCTCTCTTGACTGAAAGAAACCATAATTTACTTGTAGAAGTCTGAGGTATTTCTTTCAAAAATTTATGTTATGAATACTGGTGTGCAAAACAACAGATTAAGAAAATAAGGAAGAGGGAAAAAACTGGTCAGTACCAGGTCCAGTTACTCCAGCAAAACAAAATTAACCAGCCCATGATTTTCTCTTTACCTTGTCATTCTCTAGAAATTAACTGGGTTTTTGGCTCGGTGATCAAGCGGGAGGAGTATTTTTTTAAGGTGATCCCAATGAACAGTTAAGCGCTCCCTTTTGAGAGGGGTGGATTAAAAAGAGTCTACATCAGACACTGTTGGTTAAATTATCATTTCCTGGCAAATGGGTTTAGGTGGCTTTTCAGAAAAACAGAGCCAGAGGCAGAATCATGATCCTAAGAGCCCAGTGGGCATGCATATGTGATACAGAAACATGAGTTTAAGTATCATTCTAATTAATATTTAAATAGTTTATACAAAAGGGAACAATTTCAATAGAAGAGAGTACCTAAGACTACTCTCTACTTCATGAGTTGGAAAATTGATAATGGTTATGTCGGTTCAAGTCCTTCTGAATGAAGCAGTGTATTTGAAAGCCACATTTAGGCTTTGTTATTCCCACAGGATATGA
>BJBW01006940.1:1657-28595 GCA_004320125.1 Scolopax mira
TGGAGAAGAGAAGGCTGAGGGGAGATCTTATTAACGCCTGTAAGTATCTAAAGGGTGGGTTGAAGGAGGAGGGAGCCAAACTCTTTTCAGTGGTTGCCAGTGAGAGGACAAGGGTCAACAGGCTCAAGCTGGAACATAGGAAGTTCCACTCAAATATGAGAAAAAATTGTTTCACAATGAGGGTGAGGGAGCCCTGGAAGAGGCTGCCCAGGGAGGTCATGGAGTCCCCTTCTTTAGAGATTTTCCAGACCCGCCTGGATGCCGTCCTGAGTGACATGCTCTAGCTCTGGGCAATACTGCTTTGGTGGGGAAGTTGGACTAGATGATCTCTACGGTCCCTTCCAACTCTAAAAATTCAGTGAAATTCAGTGAAGTATCAGTAGCGGGTAATAATCTGAGGACCGTACTAAACCAGGAAGTTTCCCAGTGATGTCCTTCACTGGGGCTCCAGGAAGACAGCAGACTTTCCTTTGGGGAGGGTCCATCTGGCATATTGGGCCCTCTGTCCCCATCAGAAAGGAGTCCCCCACAACTCTAAACCTTCGTGTATTCTTATAACGTGTGGTGGTGCTTTTTTGGCCTAGGAGGCATCTGTGTTGTAGGGTGCTCCTTAACCTACTACCTTGCTTGAGTGGTCATTCTGAAGCAGAGCCTTATATCTATTCCTCAGAGGTACTTGACACAACAAGGTAGGTAAGGTGCTAGGTTTTTTGGTGTCCCGACCACAAACCTGTTTCCACTTACTCTTTTCATTTATGGTTTCGGCTTCAGGCTGACCAGGAGTGCCTACAGGGGATCCTGGAGCCTTGATGCTTTTCTCCCTATTATTCCTCAACCTTTCCATTTCTTCTTTCAGTTCTGCCACCATGCTGAGCACATCATCAATCTGTTCACATCTGAGACAGCAAGTCTCACAGCTATCTTCTGTTTCCAGTAAAAAGTCCTGGCACTCCCTGCCGCCTGTGACCTGGACAGCCGCATGTTTCTGTGGGAGCTCGCTCTGGTTTCCCACATCCATTCTGTTTAGGGCTGAGCGCATGACCTTCCTCTGGGTGGAGACTGAACTCCTACCAAGAAGGTGAGGATAACCAGGAGGACTCACCTCTCTAGCTGACAGAGCTTCATGTTTCTCCCCCGTGCTCCTTGTAGTTACAGGAAGACAGCTGTATATACAATCACCAGCTGTGTATACAATCACCAGCTGTGTATACAATCACCAAGAAACTCTACATGCCTTATATCTAGCAACATTTCCCATAAGAACCTTTATAAATTCCAAAGTATTTGACTCTCTACCTGCCTGATGGTACAAAGCCTAGACTGCTTTTAGTCCCCAACTGAGCTCATTTGTAACTAACTTATATATTTCCACTATCACTGGCAAAGACCCACCAGCCCAGCTGACTTTGACACAATGAGGGCCACTTTGATCGGTGTGCCGCACACAGGGTACTCGCTGCTGTCTCAGTCATGGCCACGTGTCATCAGCATCAAAAGATGACTTTGGACATTTTCCTGAGAGCAGGAAACATTGTGTCACTACAGCCTTACACCCATTGCAGACTCCCAACACCAGCTGTATCCCTGGAACTACACTGCAGATGCCTGTGCACTGAGTCTGCTGCCCAGTTTCTACTGATATGGAGAATTGCCAGAGAAACAAGACATCTCTTCAGAGTGGACATTAGGGAATTGTTGTCCTCTCTAGAAAAAAGTGGACTCAGCTTTCTCTCAGCAGTTGGAAGCACGTCAGATCCCAGTGGGATCAACAAGAAAGTGCTCTGGATAAAGCACAAAATGACTAGACACAGTGGTACATAAAGTCTTCACCAAGAGGCCTGAGACGGGTCAACAACAGGGGCAAGGCAACCTCCAGACTATTGCCTTTCAAAGACAATCCTTAAGATAAGTCCCTCATTCTTCTCCAAAGAGTCCTACAACTGCACCCTGGAGAGCAACATGCCATCGTGGCACAGCCTCTCAGGAACCCCTGGGTAAATACATGCAGAATTACAAACAGCTCCATCAGAGGTGCCCATTGTTGACCTTCCATCCCTGTGCTGCCCTGGCTGAGGGAGCAGATGAGAAAGTGAGGCACTGGGATTTATCCAAGAGAGACCAGTGGGCACGGCAGCATCCCTGCATAGTTGACTGTCAATCCAGGCTGGGAAGACAGACCCAGGATACAAGGTCTGTTAAAGTATTTATGCCTTCAAGAGCCTGCCAGGAGCTGTCAAACACCACAAAATGTCTCTGGGATAAAGCTTTTGGGCAGGTACCCAGGCTCCTACCTGGGAAAACAGTTCCATCTAAAAAGCCCCAGCAACTGCCTGGGAGGTTAAGTGGGCTATTTCCTGCAATGGGGGTCTACACTCCAGGAAGGAAAGCTACGTTAGGTTTCTATCTGGAAGAAATCCTCAGCAGCTTCACAGGAGACAACAGAATTTCATTGAGACAAATCTAGTTGGGGCTCCCTATAGCAGGATCCTGCAATGCCTCTCAGAAACGCAGCTAACTTCATGCCAATGAAAAACAACAGATGCAGCTGGTTCATAAGCAGCCTAGTCATCTACCTGCCATCAGAGCTCCTGAAAACACAGCCTGCCAGCGGAGAGAAGAAAAAAAAAAAGAAAAAAAAAAAAGGGCAGTGACTCTTCATTGGAGTTTATATCTCTAGACTGAGAAACCAGACTGTGAAACAGACCGGTAGAAGTACTTTAGAGCCACAGAAGGCGAGCGCTTCTTCCTCAAGGATGTAAAACAACTTAAAGCACAAGCTTTAAGTGCCCAAGTGGGCATGTCAGCTCCCTCTCAGGTGAGGCAAATTGACTTCTGCTGCTGCCCCGGACACAGACCTGGCACTTTCCTCCCACCAGAGACAAATCACTTCTGGTTTCTACCTGGGGGGCTCCCAGGTGGTTAAATGCAATTGGAGCTTTCTTCTGAAGAAGGCTTGGTATCTGGGTTCTCTGCTGAGGATAACTCCCAGCTGCTACCTCAGATGAGTGCTACCAAACAGAGGTTCACCAAACACAGCAGGTAACTGGGGGAGTCCCACGTAGATCCTGCCGGAGAGATGGACCAACTGTGGAGCCCAGAAGGGCTTTCATTCCTCAGCACTTCCCACTGCAGCCAGCCGCAACGGCACCACGCTCTTTGAGACGATGCTGGCTGGGAAGTGCCAGGGTTTTCCTACCCTCTTCCTACCCGACAGGAAGCTGCGGTGGCTCCGGGAAATGCCCACACAAGAGCTAAACGCAATGCCCCGCTCACCACTGACCAGACCAGCAAGAACCTCCCCTCAAGACCTTCCCACCTCCTCTGGGGTGTGGTGCGGTGCTGGGATTGGGCAGCGCATGCCCAGCTCTGATTGGCAGCTCTTCCCATGGCGGCAGCTGATTGGCTGTTGCTGTGTGTGCTGGGGAAGGTTCTGGGCTGTGGGTACATGGCGGGGGGGGGGGGGGGGGGGGGGGGGGTGCATGTCATTTGTCATGGCGGCAGGTGGAGGGGTGCTGTCTGCTTCTTGGGGACCGGCCTGGGGCTTCATGGTGAGGAGCCCTCCCAGGAACGTTCAGTGGATGTTTGTGCCCCCAGTTCTGCTGTGCGGAGGAGAATCCTCCTCCGCTGACCCAGGGGGCTGCACCTGTGCAGGTCAAGTACCATCTCTGTCCTTGAGGTGAACAGGCAGGTGCTGCCGGAGCGGCAAGTAGGCGTTTTTGGTTTCTGGGTAAGAAATGTTGAGCATTTCTCAGAGAGGAGAAGGTGCCTCTTCACATAGCAGCATGCTAATTAAAAGCTTTAATCTAAAATTAGAGGTAAGCAGTAATAAGATCACACAGACAAGCATAAATGATGGAAACCTGAACAAAGGTCAGAAATGGAGCAAGCAGGAGACAGTGGGTCAATGTGATAAACATCTTAGGTGCTTTGTATCAGTTCTGAAGGTATTACGAATAAACAGAAGGAATTCAAGAGTCTGAAGTCATGCACAAAAATATGATTTAATTTTGGAAAGCACTTTTTTTTGAAAGTCACACAGATGGGAAAAAGCTTTAGTGCTGTCACAAGACTGTATAGGAAGCCCAGAAGGTAGAAAAGTGCAGTAAAACTAAAAGCCTCCCGTGATAATAAACGCAAAAGTGAGGCCTTTATTAAACATCACATCACACCTATATATTCTCCTATCAGAAAAATCAGGGATACAAAGTTCCTTGCCCTTCCACACCATGGGCCCCTGAGCCTGGAACCCCCCTAAGCACTGAAGCTGGTGATTTCAGCAGTCTTAAAATACCCTGATAATTTCTGGGAAAAGTATGCAGCAGGGTATAAATTTTCCAGAGGTTCTTGTAATGTAAAGGAAATGACTGCATAGAGATGTAGAAAAAGCCACTGGAAGCACTCTGATAGTGTTTGATCCTCACTAATAAGGATAGTGGAAGAGAACTTGGCTAAAAGTGTGATTAAGAAATGACAGTAGTTAATGATCCTTAGAAGAGCAGGGAAGGAAGAAAGCAAACTAAAGACTGAGTTTTAAGGAAACAGACTTCAAGAATTTCAGAGAGCTGATTACTGTTCATAAAAAAGCAGCCAAACAGAATGGAAAGTTCAGGAGGACTAATAGCTCCTTAACTCAACTGATACCAAGAGTGTAAGTTCACTTTATCACTAGGAGGAAATGACAGATAAGAACTAGGAATGACTAGCTCAACTAAATCAGTGGCAGCAAAAACATGGAAAAAAAAAAAAAGATTAAAGGGGTTGGTATTGCTGAGATGAATATCATCGAGCAGAAGTGATTACCAGGGACAAAACTAGAGAGAACAAAACCCAAATGACCATAGAATCATAGAACTGTCTAGGTTGGAAGGGATCTTAAAGATCATCTAGTCCAACCATCAGCCTAACTCTGACAAAAATTACTAAATCATATTCCTAAGTACTATGTCAACCCGTCTTTTGAACACCTCCAGGGATGGTGCCTCAACCACTTCCCTGGGTAGCCTATTCCAATGCCCGATAACCCTCTGTGAAGAAATATTTCCTAATACCCAATCTAAACCTCCCCTGGCATAACTTGGGGCAATTGTTCCTTGTTCTTTCTCCTGTGACTTGGGAGACGAGACCGACCCCTGCCTCTCTACAGCCCCCCTTCAGGTAGTTATAAAGCATGATAAGGTCTCCCCTTAGCCTCCTCTTCCTCAGATTAAACAACCCCAGCTCCCTCAGCCTTTCCCCATAAGACTTACTCTCCAGACCCCTCACAAGCTTTGGGGTGAGGACCCTGGATCTAGAAGGGAGATGGGGAGTCAGAAGGAATCATACTGCAAGCACTTCAGAAATAAGAGTCAGACCTTGGAAATCACCAGTTTGTTCATCAACAGGGAGAGAAAGCTCCTGTTAGCAAAATGATTGTGATCACTTACAGTGACATTCATTATCTTACAAGGGCATTATATTGTCCATAAGTGCTTCCAAATCACCCTGGCCTAAAGAAATCCACTCTGCTTCAGCCACTTCTCAGAGGGCTGTAGTTCAACACAGTTGTGTTTGAAGGCTTCTTTGAAGGTGAGATGTGGTAGTTTTCAGAACGATGAGACGCGGCAGATAAAGTATCTGTTTTTAAACAGGGAAGAAAGATGGATTGGAGAATTACATCCTTATCCCATCCTAGGAAAATGCTGATCCAAATACAAAAGCTTACAGTTTTTGAAAGCTGAGAAAACATCAAGGAGATAAAAACAGCCAACATATTTGCAAGGAACAAATTATGTCAAACTAATGCAATTTCCACCTATGACAGAGTAACAGGCTGTGTAGAGAAGGGAGAAGTCGTAAAGATCATATATCTTCGTTTGGGAAGACTTCTGTCACAGCCGCACATGACATTCTAATCAGAAAGTCAAGCAAACACAGACTAGATGAAAGCTCTGCTAAAATGTTTAAAAGCTGCACTTGGAGGGCAGTTACCAACAGTTCGTTGTTAGACTGGACCATTGATTCAGATGGGGTTTTGTGGACACCTGGCCTAGATGTGGTAATTGTAAATATTTTTAGTGCTAGCTTAAATAATGGAATGAAATGTGTGATTGTTATGTTTGCATATAAAATGAAAGGGGCTGGTAACATTTTGGTAGAAAGGATTAAAATTGAAAATGTTCTTGACAAATTGGAGAAACAGGAAAAAGCAGTATGAATTTCATGAAGAACACGCATGATTAAAAAGTTAATTAAAAAAAATGACAAGGTAGAGTGTTTATGGGTTAGAGTCAAGGGGAAGGCCAACAAGGCAGGAATCATGGTGGGAGTTTATTACAGACCCCCAAACCAGGATGTACTAGTTGATGAAATATTCTATCAGCAACTGGCAGAGCTCTCACAATCACTTGCCCTTGTTCTTGGGGGGAACTTCAACTTCCAAGATATCTGCTGGAAATACAACACAGCAAAGAGAGAACAGTCCTGGAGGTTCTTAGAGTGTGTGGAAGACAACTTTTTAACACAGCTGTTGAGCAAGCCAACCAGCAAAAGTGTCCTACTAAACCTGCTGCTTGTTAACAGAGAAGGTCTCGTGGGGGATGTAAAAGTTGAAGGTCATCTTGGTCAGAGTGATCACGAAATCATAGAGTTTTCAATTCTTGCAGAAACAAGAGAGAGAGCCAGCAGAATGGCCAACCTTGGACTTTGGCCTGTTTAGGAGAATGGTTGAGAGTGTCCCTTGGGTGACAGTCCTGGAGGACAAAGGTGCCCAGGAAAACTGGTCATACTTCAAGGAGGAATTCTCAAAAGCACAGGATAAAGCCATCCCCAGGTCCTGTAAAATGAATCGACAGGGAAGAAGGCCAGCCTGGCTAAATAGAGAGGTTTGGCTGGACCTCAGGGAGAAAAGGAAGATCTTCAGTCTCTGGAAAAGGGGGTTGGCTACTTACGAACAGTATCAAGGTGCAGCAAAGATATGCCGGAAAAATTAGAAGGGCAAAAGTCCAAGGAGAACTTAACTTGGCAGCAACAGTTAAAGATAATAAGAAGAACTTTTTTCAATATATCAATAAAAAAAGGAAGGCTAGGGGAAATGTGGGCCGGCTAATGAATGAGGTGGGTGCCTTGGTGGTAGAAGACACAGAGAAGGCGGAGTTGCTGAATGCCTTCTTTGCTTCAGTCTTCACTGCCAAAGCTGCCCCTCATGAATCCCAGACCCTGGAGACAAGGGAGAGGCTCTGGAGAGAGGAAGACTTCCCTGTCTCACATTGACCTGTAAGACTCGATGAGTTGTTCCATATCGTTTGTTGCACTCATCCTTCTCCATGCCCTTTAAAGAGAGTCCAAAGTGAGCTGTTTATAGTCATCTTCACTGAAATCATCAGCACTTGGTTAGCTTCACAATGCTGGGAGTCCTACAACAAGATGTACAATGTTATGGTGACTCTCATGTGCTTCAGTCTTAGGACCTAGGACACAAATATTTCTTAGGAGAGCTCAGAGATAAGAATAGTGTAACCAGTGTCCTTTAGATTCTTCTAGTACGAAAGAATATTTTTTTTTTTATTTCTCAAAAACTCTATTGCAAAATATCTCAGCTGCTTACTATAGGGTTTGCCAAAGTAACTACCAATAACCAGGGCCAGATGCTTTGTCTTGCACCAAAGGGCCTGGGAGCCAGATCCCCAGATGATCTGATCCCCAGGTGATCTAAGCTGAAGAAATGCTTCCTTTTGCACTAGTTTTTCTGCTCCCAGCAATATCTTCTAGGCCTCTCACATGGTCCACATGGCACCCACACTGGTTTGGTGAATACTCTTTTCCTCTTTTCATCTTGAAAACACCTTCTCTGGGGTTGCTGAAGGGGAAAGTCATTTGTTTTAAGAGGCTGTGAGCCAAAAATAGGAATAAAATATTTTTCTCTAGGATGTTTTGAAGATCTCAAGGCAGGGAAAGGAGCTGGCCTCCTGCTGTTGCCTCTTGAAATTACTCAGCTGTGTTACTGGTGAGAAAAGGCTGGAGTCTCTGCTCCACTTTCTTCTTTGTGATCAGAGTATTTTTTAAGACTTACTACAAATGATGCTGCCAGGAAATATTCTTCTGTTCAGCATCAGGACACTGCTGTTCCATACAGGAGAACAGAGCTCCCTGTTATTGGTCTGGGGGAATAGCTGATTTTTCAGTTTGACAGCAAAATTGAAAAATCAAGTGGAAAATAGGCTTTGATTGGATCATACTGGAATATTATTTTTCTTGCTAAATCAAAAAACATTACATTCAGCTTGAAATATTTCATACAATCCCAAATGAAATGTTTTATTTTGTGCACTTGTCAGAAGAACAAAGAAAGTAAAAGGAGAGATTCACAAACATTGTATCAAGCCCAAGGACTGCAACCCTTACTGCTGGGAGATCCTCTTCTAGCTTTGAAATGTTTAACCTTCCAGGAGGACAAAGCTATCACCCACAATTGCACCTGAAACCTGGTAATGTTCGTTAGCCTGATCTGCAGTGTAAATGAGGAATTATCTGTGTATTAAGAAAATTGCTCCATTCTTCATTGTTCACCATTGTAAAATCCCCTCAGGACATCATTCCAGCTATCAGGATAAGCTGGCACATTAGCAAAGAGCTGGCAATTAAAATGTATATGTATTTTAGAATTTTAATTTAAGCACATGAACATTAAAGAATTGATAAGGAAGGAAGGTATCTATAATACTTTCCTTTTTTTTCTAATTTCCTTATTTAACCAGAGGCTTCCATAATAAGCAGAGAGGCGTCATCTTGTTTAGTGAACTTCTGAACCTCTGTAAATGCAAAGTGCTTTAAAGTATTAGGAAAGAAGATAATATCATGTCTTCCAGTATGAGCTTTTCTCCTAGCTGGGAATTCCAAGGGCAAGAAAGAGGTGAGGGAAGTGTCTCTTCTTGTTCGTAACTAGGAAAGCAATAAATTCTTATTCAAGCCAGTTGAACAAACCCAAGGGGCAAAGTTTTTTTAAAGACAGATAGATAGTTAGAGTATACTAATATTGCTCCAAGTGACTAAAAATAAATAATCAATAAGGAACACTAACAGCTAGGAATATGAGGGGAATGATACTGGAATACAGACAAAAGATAACTGAAAATCTGAGGTGTCTTTAGAAGTACCCCAACGAACATCAGCATATATTCCTGTGCTTCCAAGAGGGGAAAGCCTGAACTATTTCTCTGTGCCAGAAGGTGGAAGATAAGAAATCTTCCTATACCATCAGAAATAAGTTATTATGGATGTAACTGCTATCTTCTCTTCCTAGTTCACAATTTGAAAGTAATGGAGGTGTCCTTAAAAAAAAAAAAGAACAAAAATACCACAAAATAGTAGCCACACACTCTCAGCCTAGAGGAGTCCTGGAATGTTAAGCACGAAAAACTTGTGCTTAACTCTTCCGCAGGTAGATGGATAGCTCACTTGTGACCACTGGTATGCTGCCTGCATCAGGGAACAGCAGGGCATCCCTCAGACATCACCCTTGAGGATTTTGTGTGTTTGTCTGACCCAATATCACAAACAGCAGTTGCAAACCCTCCTTTGATTTGATAGCCTTGCACACTATCAGCCAGCAGTGCGAACATTACAACTCCAAGCCAGGAAGGGACAAAATAGCTTCTACAAGTCTTGGTCATGGACTTAGAGACTGGTACAAGCTGGAATGGTTCTCTGGAGACCTCTGATACAACCTCCACTGAAGACAGAACGGATTTTGATAAAGGTTCTTGTGGACTCTTGATTAGAAGATCTGTAGGAAATCCTTTGTGGCTTCTGTCAGCTCATGGTCTCTCTAGTTGGAGAGACCAAGTTGGAGGAACTGCTGTGAATAGTCATCCAGCTTAAAATCTCAACAGGGTGTGCAAAAGTGGACAGCAGGGCATGGCTTTTAGCAGAGAACAGGACTGCCCTGGAAGAAGCTTGGAGGACTCTGCTTTTCCCACCTCAACCCAGAGAAGCAGTTATTCAATAAGAGGTTGCTGCTGAAATCCAGAAGTGATGTTGCCTGTGTAAGCACCACATAAACACAGTTTAGGGTGGCAGGGAACTCATTTGCAAAGTGTTTTTTTGATGGAGTCTGCCCTGTGCAGGAACAACAAGGCAGTGCAAATAGCACACTGAAAAAAGGAAATTGTTATTGAACAGCTCACAGAACTGAATTTCCCACAGGCCTGGATGGAGACGAAAATGCAAGCCAGTTCAGTAATTCAGTAGAGACCCATCGCAGACATGGGATGTTATATCAGCCATATTCCCAGCCTTTGCACTAAGGCCAGGTCAGAGAACAGATATTAATAGGTCTGTGATACTGTGTAATGAGGGTATCAAGGGCCTTCTCCACCTGCTGGTGAAAATAATTCCCTGTACTTAGCTGCTCTTTAGGAACAGTGTTTGGGCCCAGAAGCAGAGAGAGAAAGCTTTTGCTTCACTGGGCGAGTTGGTCACAGTATCAATGGAAGATGCTTTTCTTGGAAAACTGCCCTGTGAGAGAGAATACGCTGCAAAGGGAGGGAAAAAGCCATCAAGAGTAAGGCAAAGAGCTTTTTCTCTATCAGCCCTGATGAAGCCTCGGAATCCAGTGAACAGCACAGGCTGCCTCGCAATTTCAGACTAATACACAAACCATAAGGATAAGCCAACATACGGACCTTACATCCTGCCATGGTTTAGCAGAGCTTAATTGGATCATCCATTTTTGCAATATTAACATATCAGGGCTGCTGCTAATCCCTTGGGAAGTCCTGTATGTTGCAGATTAAAGCACTTTTCACAATCTGCATGATATGGTTGGCTAAACAATATTAAGAAACTAAGTCTCCAAACACTTAACTGCTAATTTAATGCAATTTCACAAACTCTGATGCTTTCTGTGGGTGCTGTTGAGATGCATGAACCCACAAGTAAATTCATCAAGATAATCTGCCCAAAAGAATCTAAATGTTCCAGGGGATGCCTTACTTTAGTATAAAATACTGATTCTTTACTGCAGCTGGAAGTGCATTTTTGAGATTTATTCTAACAGAAATAAAAAAAAAATAATCTTTGAAGTATTGGTCCCTTTCTCGAAGAGCACATACACTGTTCAGAACAGGCTGCATTTCCAGGCTGCTGTTGGATTCTAACCAATGACTACATTATTCAGTTTCTTGGATCTACATGCTCAGCACAAGCAATCCTTTATTTAAAACCTGATGTCTGAATCCAGAATCTCTGAAATTCAGATGTGTGGATCTGAATCACGTGGATATTCTCTGTTTGTTGCCATCAGACAACAGGAAAAGGTCAGAAGAAACACCAGTGCATGACAGACTGGACAAGTCATCAGACACTGTTGATAGGCCAGGCTTGATGAAAGTGTAGGAAGAAAAGGGGATGAAATGTTCCATGTGAAATTTAAAAAAAAAAAAACAAACAAAAACAAACAACTTACGAAAGAAAGTTAACAATAAAAAGGATTTAAAACTATACGGGAAGGAAGGAGATCAATGAGCTGGCCACTAAGGGGGATTCAATACTCTCAGAATTCAATTCTAATTACTATAGATTTGTGGCACTAACTAGTCATCTCTCCTCCATCTCAAAATGTATCTTTGCTACAGGTAATTACACTATGATAATTGTAAAGATTCCTCATATTATTAACTCATGTGGGTCTCTGCAGGGAGAACAAGAGTATAATAAGCTAATATCATGGGCATACTGCATTAAATATGTGGAGAAAGAAGACAGAAGATAATGCAGTTTAGTATCACAGATATCCAACAGCCTTGTGTTTGATTGCCCTTAGTATTTTATATATGTATCTTATAAATCATCATATGAATCTTTCTGAAGTCAAAGTGGATACAATATGCTTGGCTAATCACTGCATTGCCCAGAGCAGAGGAGAAGAGCAAGATTCCCAGGGTAGGGTTTTTTATGGTGACAGTCATTGAAGAACGCTTCAGGAGAGGAATCCAGTGAGAGATGGATTAAAGGTAGGGATTTTCCCCTATTGATAACCACAAAAAAGAAATCCTGCTAAGAAATAGTCAGAAATGAATAGAGAACTGTACAGAGAACAACCTCCTGCTACTTCGTAAATCCATGGTGTATTCACTTCTTGAATATTGTCTGCAATTCTGATTTCCCCATCTCAGAAAGACACTTGTAAAACTGGCAAGAAAACACAGAAGAGGGCAACAGAGATGATGAAAGGTACCAAATGACATCTGTATAAGAAAGAGGTAAATAGACCACGAATCTCCAGCTTGGAAGAGAGGTGACAGTTGTTTGTCATTTCTTCCGAGAAACATGCTGTAACATCCTGTATCAGACGGCAGGCTCAAAACAAGCAGAAAGAAAGAATATCTCCATACAGTGTGTAAATTGTGGAATTCGCCACAGGTTGTTTTCAGTGTTGGAAAATAACATGTTCAAAAGGGTTTGGACAGTTTAATGGAAGAAAAAGGAAAAACACCTGGTCCATTCAGGCAAAAGGAGTCCTGAAAACAGGCAGCAGGCAGACAGCCTTGGGTGTGGTGGATTTCCTGGGACCAGACAATACTACATGGAGTTTGTTTGCAATCCAGTTTAAAAGGTTTCTGGAGGAAGAGCAAGCTTGAAAGAAAGAAAACAGGAGGAAGATTTGTTAAAAATGCTTTTGTGTCTCTTCTGTCTGTCTCTGGAGTCCTCTGGTTTAAAAATGCTCATTGCTATGAGGGTTTTTTTTATTTGCTCTCAAATTTACTAGACTTTTGTGGTTTGGGGGCATGCTTGCTTGAAGAAGACAGACAGATCTGCCTGAAAGTTCTGGTTCACCTGGGTTCCTATAACACACACCCACTACATTTTTCTTTTATCTTATTTTATCTTTCTTCCACTGAATGTCCCGAAGGGATGACCCAACCAATAGATCAATCACATTTTAGAATGGTATCTTTGGAGCTTTTAAAATTACCTTCAGGAGAATCTGGCAGGCCTCCCACTATTCATGGAAGGGTACTGTATAACCCTTCCAAAGGCTCCTGAACAAAGTAACTGTTCTTACTCAACATACAGATTGCACCTGAACCTTCCCTCCTTCTTTTCATCCTTCCAGACCCCAGTAGTGACTGAATTAGCTGACACCCACAGTGGGTCCAAAAGAATCACAGGAGCAGCTTAGCATGGCTGGGGAAACCTACCAAGAAATGAATGTTGAGAGCACCATGAACCACTGGTGCTTTTTTCCATAACCATTGAAATTTGGTTAGCAGATCCTAGTCTGACACCCACCCTCAGCCCATGCTGCACTGCAGCCTTTTTGTGTGATTATTCAAGGGCAAGAAGAATGGTTGTGCATGCAGATACTTTCTTTTAGAAAGGGAGAGCTGAGCTGTATTATCTACTGGAAACATTATCAGACCTGAAGAACAGCCCCAGGAGCCAGAAAATATGACTGTCTTTAATTTGGAAAGAGGTTCTGCTGCAGCCCCACCAGAAAGTGCTTCAAAAATAGAGGACGTTCCCATTCTGTCTGAGAGTTGACAGTATCTGTCCCCTTGGACACCTCATTCCTCCCAGCCTAGTTCAGTGGTGTAGGAATGTTCCTCACAGCTCTCCTTCCCTACACTGTCTCCTGCCACTCCACCCTGGATCTCACTGCAGAGGCTTCCTCCCCCAGACCTCACCAGTAGAGGGAAACCCCCCAAGGTGATGGATCCTGCTCACACAGAAGTGGAGGATCTGAGGACAAAGCCTTTGGACAAGTTGCTGATGTGCTTGGATGGAAGACTTGGCTGCAGCAAACCTAGGGCAGGGCAGAGGGTCCCATAAAACAGGCTCAAACCCAATGTGGTTGGCAGCACCCAGCTGTGTGAGCCCAACTTCCTCATTTTTCATTCTCTCCTGGTACGAATGGACTGTTGCAGCCAGGGAGATGTGCCACATTGAAAAAAGCAAGGCTGGCCCTAATGACAAAGGCCCTTCTCTGGCTGTAAGGAAGCTCTGGGGAAAGAAGCCCGGGGGAATGAGGTGTGTCAGGAGAGGCAGAGTCGGGCCTTTAGCTGCCATTTGCCCTCGCTGCTCTGCACATGCAGATCCTGCTGCCCGGGGCTGGGCTGGCTCGTTTTAGCACAGAGCTCTGTGTCTGTGCAGGGGGGCAGACAGCTCCCGTGGCACCTCTGAGGTCCCTTCTCCGCAGCAGTGATGGATCATGTTCAGAACAAGTGCCACTTCTGAAAAGCCTTCATCTGTCAGGGGCATCGATCTCCTGCAGCCTTTTGATTTACTTGTTTAATCTAATTGAGCTGTTGGAGACAGGACCTCGGCGAGGCTGGCTGTGTCCACTCCAGCATTTCCACTCCAGGCATGTGAGTTCCCAGCACCTGGTGGGCTGTGCACTGCTGAGACAGCATCACTGACATTAAGTAATAAGAAGCTGCATTATTAATCTGACCTGCCAGGCAGGGAGACAAAGAGGTTTCCAATACAGCAAGTTGGAACCTCCTTGAAAATTCACTATAACTTGTGGAGTTCAAGAAGCCTGCTTTTCATTTTTACAAAATAACCTCAACCAAGCCCTTGTTAACCAGGTCCATGGGAAACACAGCTAGCAGGAGACAGCAGAACTGGAAACCAGTGAAAGAGGCAATTTATTCACATATCTCTACTGGCCCATGGTTTAAGTTATTTCAGAAACCGTAGCAAGTGAGTGCAGTTAGTACTAGCAAATGAGAGTGGAAGTGTTCACGGTCCTTGTAGGAGGTTCCTGGTGTAGTATTCTGTGATTCTGCATAATGTCAGGTAAGATAAGGACAAAAAGAGACTGACTGGGCTTATACATTGACTGGAAATTGCAGCTTCCTCACTGAGCAGGATGCATTTCAAATGCTATCCCAGATAATCTTCTTTTGTCTTCTAAGGCTTCCTGCATGGATCTTGGGTGGTGCATGTGATTTTATAGCATTTGAATGAAATTCTCATAGAAAGGAGAAGCTGGAGAATGTCAGTATCTTCAGGATCTTACGACCTTTATTCTATCCTTTTGGGGCATTCAGAAAACCCCAGGCATGCTGCAAAATGTTCTGCTCTTTATGACCTTAACATACGGTCCCTGGCACTGCATCCCACTCCCTGCTCTGAGGATGATGCCTCCTGTTCTTCCCCAGCTCTTCCAGACCTCATACACTTTTATACCCATGTCTGGTTTATTGTCCTCCCATCCCAGGGACAGTGTCTCCCTGGAATGAATTGATCATTCATGTACCCTGGATAAATCTTTTCTGTTCTTCTGCTTCCTAAGAGGACTCAGCTACTGAGCAAGCAGAGGAGAGGGAATCCCCTTGTTTATCAACCAGTGGGGAAATTCCAACTGCACCTTGTAAACAGGCAAAGAAGATCAGGTTAGCCTGGCACTTATGAGAACAGAAGGGAGCATTATAACCTTTCAGTTGAATTCCCTACATAGCACAAGCCAAAAACAGGCTCCCAGTATCCAAGGAAAGTCCATTTTAAAATATTTTGCAAAGCCAGATTCTCCACTGAAGCCTGTGGTGCTGTCATGTTGAAGGAAGCTGTGTCCTATGCCTGAGCATGAAAGCCTCTAACCAGCATATTCCAGGATTCAGAGCTCGGGATCTGCAGTATTACATATTCCTTTAGGATGGATGCTGACTCTATAATGCCCATAATTCTTCAAGCCCCAAATCATAGGCTCTTTTTGAACATGTTATGGCTTGGGAAATCTGAATCTGGGCCATATTGCCCTGGTGAGCTGAAGCCCAGGGTGACATCTTATATGTTGGACCTCATTATGCCCATCCTGGGCTCAACAGGCAGTTGTAACCCAACGTGTTCCACTGTTTATTGTTCAGCATGGCAGCCTCTTTGTATTCTTCAAGTAGCCAGTGGGCTGCTCTGGTCTGCAGAGCTCAGCAGGGCAGCACTATACACCAGGCATTTTCCTTCCCCAGGGAACTCATGCTCCAGTGTCCTGAGCAATGACAGTGGACAGGACAGTCCCCCAGATGTCCTCTGTCAGCCAGCTCCAAATCCTGCCTTCGCAGCAGCATTGGGCATTAAATCAGCTTTCCATGCTGGAAGGAGCAGAGCATCACACAAGGGAGCTGGAACAGTTTGGGGTGATTAAAGTTATTACTGGGACGCTCAAAAGAGCATAGGGACTTATCAGATGGCAAATGTTGGATTAGGAGGTCTCAGAGTTACCCACTCCATGCCAAGAATCTCTCAGGCCATATGCTGAAAGGACTTTGAAAGAGAAGGATTAATTGAAAGCAGGCTCGTGCAGTAAGTTAAAGTGAAAAATCACTATCTAAATGAGGGAAGATCCCAGGGACTATACAGAGTGATTATAGAAGCTGGTGCTTAGCTTTTAATTCAACAGACTCTGGATTTTCTCTTTATTTATAAGGCTAAAGCTAGCCCTCCCCTCACCCCGAACCCAGAGAGTAAATTAAAGCTTCCACAACCTCGGAGCAGCCCAGCTAATCCTTCGGTGTGCGAGCCAGAGGTTAGTTCATGGGGACATCACAGCTGTTTGCAAAATGATGGAAGCAGGAAAATACAGTTATTTGTGTCATCAGGTTTTAAGGTGTTGGGGGTAGGGAACCGGGCCAGAGATGGCACAACCACTGTCATTGGCAGGGGTTGAATTTGCAACGGAAATTGAGATAGAAATGTTAAAGAAAGTGGTAGAGCCAGGAAGTAGGAAGACCTACAGTAGGGATTTCTGGGTCCCTGTGGTCTCACTTCCAAGCTGTATGCTGTTCCGTACTCTAGGAATTACTTGTTTTGCTTCAATTTGCTAAATAGGATGTAATTGTCCAGTCTGTACTTTTCCTGGAGACTTCCACACTTTTGGGGTATTTTGGGGAGGATAGCGAGATAATTCATGGAAGAACCTAGTGCCATTATGGCACTGCATTTCCATGGCTCAAGTTCAGTGTGCTGCAGTGTGTAACGCTGCCGAGATGCATTAGATAGCACGTGGCTGGCTGGAACTAGATGCTGTCTTTAAATTGGCATCCACAGGTTCCTCACTGCTGAGAATGCAGGTGCTGTCTTGATATTCAGAGCACTCAAGAAAGATGGGAAAGGAAGCCTGGCTTCCTTCCGAAATCACTGTAGTCTGTTTCAGTGAAGCAGGACTCGGGAGTTCAGTGGTGGGAAAGGAAGATGAATACTCTGGTGGATAAACCCAGCCCTGCAGTCAGAGAGCTTCAGCAGGGCACTGGAGGAGGAGCACGTCCAATCTTTCTCAAGCAGCATGCCTCTTTTATCACTGTCAGCCCACATCAGGGCTGAACAGGGATGCAGATCCCAAAGATCCTGGAGCGTAGAAATCTTCCCTGCTGCAAGGGCCTGCCTGAGAGGATTTGGATTAGCTCACAGTAGTGAAGAGTCTCTTCATTTCCAGGAAAACTAGCCTGTTTTTTTCACTCAGGCAAAGGGTAGTCTAGTGACCTCACTCTCTGCCAAGGAGAGAAATGCAGTAGAGACCCCTGTTTGAGGTCCTAGGACGCCTAATGCCACAAGCCTCTGGCAAAGTCTCCTTCCACTATAGCTGGTCGCATCAAATCCATGATGCCAGACATCCCCACTGGCTTTATCCCCATCTCTCTCTCATCTCAGCTGCAACTCTGGGCTCATCACAACCCTCCCTTCCTCACATTTCCTTGTCTTTGGCTCCATGGAGGATCTGGTTGTGCAAATCCTGAGCAACCAACAGCACTGGGTGGTGGGAACCTGCAATTCTTTACTCCTGCACAGATTCCTGGCAGGGGTGTCCACATTCAGGCAATTACAGGAAGGCAATTGCCTTGCCATCATTTAAACAATTCCAGAAAAGGACTGGCTCCCCCAGAGGCAGGTGAGGTGAGATGTAAAAGGGTGTTATGCTCAAACCCTCCATCTCAATAGCTCTTTCCTTCTCGTTATGCATCCACAATGATCCAGCAGTCCTGCCCTGCTTCACCCTCTCTGGAAAATGAATGCCTGGTCGCAGCCATGTCTCAGCTTTTAGCCATTCCCCCATGCACATGAAGGTGACAGCAAATAAATGCTCATTATGCAGTGTTGAGCAGTGTGTTGGGGGGAAATGTGTGCAAAACAGGGTGGGCAGGATTAGGCTGTGGTTCAACCACCCTTCTCTGCCGGCTGCCAGACTTAGTAAGCCGTGTCCTCTGCTGAGCCTCTGCCCAGGCTGCAAAAACCTTCTGTTCAAGGACTTTAACAAGCACCATGTGGAAGGACTTTGCTTTATTAAACTAGAGATTTAGGTCAAAAAGAGTCAAATAACTTATTCTCAAAGCCCACTATCCTCTTATTGGACTCCTGCTTTTAATACCATTTGTCTCTGCTTTTCTATTTCAGCCAGCTGATCGTGACGTTTCTGATTACAGGGGGATCTCTGCTAGGAGCCGGCTTTTCAAACATCCCTGGGTAGAGTTTCTAAAATACAAAATGGAATAAGGCCAGCAGTTTTTCAGTGAATTAAAAATCAGAGGGAAGAACAGAGGGAGAACAATTTGAAAGGTTCTTCGCCTTCTCTCAGACACAAAACAGAGAAACATTCTTTGGAGTAAGATGATGTTTCTGGGCTCTGATAATTTAACTGGGAGCACAACTACACCAGCACTGGACTTTGGCCTAACTCTTGAGGGGAGCTGCTGCCATGAAGACCTGTGCCTGGCTCCTCAAAGCACTTCATTGCTCCATCAGGGACTTCTTTGGACTTTGCCCTTTAGGTACAGCAGCCTGCAATGCTGTGTCTGTCTACAGGTCTACAGGTCTGGGTTGGTGCGCCTTTAACATATTTAACCTTCTTGTGTTACATTTAACCCTTATTATAGAGGCCATAAAGTCATGTAGAGGACTGTAAGGAGAAAGCAGGGTTGAACATAGTTCCTTATCCCAGCCCAGACCCTGTAACTCTCTACTGGTGCTGAGTGGGTATAGTTTCCTCAAGAACCTTCCAGTGTCATTTTGGGTGGGAAAGAGGCAGCTCTGAAGTGTGTTTGATGAGCAAGAAAATGAATTATCTTGGTGAATGGACAACTCATGGGAACTAAAATACACAACTGTACCACAGTGAAAGGCCAAGTCAATAAAGACAGCCCAGGACACTACATCCAAGGAACTAGCATTAAACAAAAAACCAAACCCAATTAAAACCCACAAATGAAAAAAAAAAAACAAAACAAAGCAAACAAGCAAAAAAACCCCAACAAATAAAAAATCTAACTGCATAAAAGTAATCCAAAGAGTAGATATGTCTGTAGGAGATAAGGTGTGAGACCCCCTTCAAGGATGAGACACAGAGCATTTCTGAGCCAGAGGATGCTGGGGCAGAGGGGAGGTTGAGCCTAAGGCCCAACTTTGTCTCTTTCCACTCAGATATTGTTCAGCCCTGATAACTACTGCAGCCCTGAAGGGGGCTGAAACCTTCTTTGAGGATGAAACCCCTATGTCCAGAGCTATCGCTTCTCAGGGATTATTCACATGCTACATCTGTGGCAGACATTTATTCACCAAGAAGCTGGATGTTTTTCCAGCACCAGACTCTCTTTATTCTCTTCATATTCACCACCACCAAATTCCAACTAAAATAACAACTCCATTAGGAAAAATAAAAAAGTCCAGCAAAATGGTTTGCAATTCTATGATATAAAGAAACAGAATTAAAATTCTTGTTCAACTGATCTTATTTTTCTCTTTATTATAACACATTGTCTGCTCATCTGGTTAATTCTGTTTGAAATAAGCCTGATCCAAGGTGCTAATTGTCATAGTGACATGAAGTTTGTGGTTCACACAGCAAAATGCATGATTTCAGTATTTGCAAGAATAAAGTAAATCCCTGCACACATTTCATCCTAAAGGCTGCAAAATCTGCTTGCAATGTTCTTATCTGTGTGGATTAGTGAGTTATCGGGGAGCGTCACTATCATCTGAATGGAGATAAGGTGCAGCAAATCCTTCCCTTCTGCTCTCTGACACACAATATCAGCACCAAATAGGAAGCCTTGGAGCAGAGATAAGTCGGCAGCCCTCTGGGGACCCTAAGCTAAATATGAATGCATTAAAGCGATATTCAGCTCCCTGCACAAAGGCAGAACAGGCATTCCTCTATTGCTCTGTAAGGCAGACATTGTACTGGGTATTAAGATATTAGTTGTCAGGAAGGTGCATGTGTAACGCAACGTATTAGCATCTTACAGGAGCTGCTGTCAAGAAAAGCTGGAGCAGAACAGACCCAGACTAGGCACCATAGGCATCTTCCATCTCATGTACCAGGTTGCTTTGGAGACCGATGCTGGTCTTCAAAACAGAACATACTGGCACAGAAATGAGACAGCCCAGATGGCTATTAACACCCAGGAGAAGCCCTACTTTTGAGTCCTATGCGTAGAGGCCTTTAAAGTATGCAAATTGTCTTAATAATGAATGCAGTAGCTACTGGAGAAAACTAAAAGCTGGTCTGCCCTGTGGAAAGACTTCCAAGAGTGAAGTCTCTTTCGTTTTTCTGTCGCTTCACTGGCAAAGTTCAGGGCTCAGTTATTACCACAGTCACACGTGGAAGCTGTTGACTTGTGTTCCCTAAGATGCAGCCAAGATGAAGGGGCAGAGAGCATCTCTGCCACAGGCAGATGGCTGCCTGCCAGTCCTTGGGTCTAAGAAAAACTAGTGGCAGCTGCCTACAAGGTAGAAGTTGCTCCCTGGTTCTGGATGTGGCCAAGCCTTCATTGCTGGGTGGCTGCTGCACACCTATTCATCCTCCTGAATTCCTTTCCTCAGCTTTCAGTCATAGAATCATAGTTGGAAGTGACCCTTGGGATCATCGAGTCCAACCATCTACCCTACTCTGCAAAGTTCTTCCCTACACCATATCCCCCAACACCACATCTAAACAACTCTTAAACACATTCAGAGATGATGACTCAACCACCTCCCTGGTCAGCCTATTCCATTGTCTGGTCACTCCTTCTGTGAAGAATTTCTCCCTCATGTCCAGTCTAAACCTACCCTGCTGCAATTTGAATCCGTTCCCACTTGTTCTATTGATAATTACCTGTGAGAAGAGACTAGCACCAACCTCTCTACAATGTCCTTTCAAGTAGTTGTAGAGAGTGATGAGGTCTCCCCTCAGCCTCCTCTTCCTCAAACTAAACAGTCCCAGCTTCTTCAATCGCTCTTCGGCCCTTCACCAGCTTCATTGCCTCCTCTGCACCCACTCCAGCACCTCGATGTCTCTCTTGAATTGAGGTGCCCAGAACTGGACACAATACTCCAAGTGTGTGGGGACAATCACCTCCTTACTTCTGTTGGTCACACTATTTCTAATACAAACCAATACACTCCTTCCATTCCACTCCCTGTATTAAATCATTTCTCCTCTAAACTTAGAAAGTGCTCAGTACTTGTAGCTTTTCCCTTAATAATATCCCAGTGTTCCCAGTGTTTCCCTCAGCTATAGGATGCAGGCAGACTGGCAAGCTCAGTTACACTGCACTTCTAGACATGGGCTTACAATGACTTACTGCCATAGTTTTCTAATTAAATCCAACTGGGAATTTCTTTTACTTGTAGTCCTACATGATCTATCATTATCTTGATAACTGCTGCAGGATAAAGTTTTTCATAGACAGTGAAAACACATGGCCCCTGAACTTTCTACCATATTGTATGATTTTAAACACTGGCTTGGTTAGAAATCTAGTTAGACCTTCAACTTTTAGGTTATAACTACCATGTGCATAGGATGGGATCAGGTTAAGGCTGGCTGTGCATTCTTATTTTTACAAGAAGTTTATTTTCTGGGATTTTCTGCAGAGCAGTGGTATGTACACCCACAAATGTCCTCACTGCATTCTGACTTGAATGGTGAAGGTTCATCCTCCAAGCCCTGTATCAAAAGCAGCGTCTGCCACAGCTATCTTATTTATGCCTTGGGTATATGGGTCTCGAGCTGTCCTTATATCATGCTTTTCTGATTATATGTGTAATTGTTGCAGTTCAGGCACAAGATTGCACATGCCTGGTCTGTACTTTATGACTGTTATAACTCAAGCAGCCAACTCTAATTTCACTCCTAAGATTTACACTTCAGGAGTCGAGATGTACTGGTAGCAAAAGCCTCTCTGAAAGTGTCATTGAGTGCTTCTGGGCTCTTCTGTGTTCATGTGGATGCAAGATGCTACTGGTTTCCCAGCAGTGCACAAGGAGCATTTGGACAGTGGGAATTCACAGCAGTCTGCTTTTTCCAAGCTCTGTGCCGCAGTGATGAGCAGCTCAGCTACTGCAGACAACCCGGCATGTTCCCGCAGACAGACTTTGCACTTTCCTGTTTTCCTGCCGTCTGTTGTCTCCGGGGCTACAGTGCAAGCCAAAGCTGCTGCCCTGATGGGCCACCTCTAGTCTCTCTCACTTCACCTTGTTCTCTGGCCACCCACGGCGCCTTGCTGAGCAATGGAGATCTGCACCCCCTTCTCCTTGGGCTGCTGCCAGCATCTCTGTCGCTTGTTCCCTTTATGTTCATTCCCTGTACGCTTGGGAAGATAAGAATAGCTACAGCAAAACCTGTCCCTGAACACCCTCACTGGAGAATACCCACAGAATGGTTTTAAATATGGACAATTAATTCAGTCCTTCAGTAATACCGGGAGCCTATGGAGTGGGCCAAGACTGTCCCAATAGGTGATACACAAACACAGAGTAAAAAGATGGCTCCTAACCTGAAGAACAAGCAGAAAGTTTATACAGAGGAATTAGGAGGAGTGGAGTAATGCTAGTAGATTTCAGTAAAGCTTTTTGCATACTTCTTTGTCAGATGTAGACATTCTCAGATTAAGTTTTTCTAGGCTATACCAAAATGCACTGTCAAGTGAAGAAGGACAGAAGGCGAATTGTTCTAGAAGAGTAAGTTTTTCACAGTAAGAACCAGCTACTGGACAAATCAATCCAACTGGTTGTGGGTAACCGTAGCATGGAGCCGCTGAAGTTCGCATCTGATCTGCTCAGAGTGAGGGCAACACATTTCGTATGTGCATTTATCCCCTCTGTACTGATGCAGCTTTGATTAAGTGATAGGGTTCAGCTGTTCCTCAGCATCAGCCAGTGGCCAGAGCCTTCTGTACATCTTCGATGACCTTTCCACTGCTCTAAGCAGGCTGTAGCTCCTGGTCCACAGCCAATTTCACTGCTTCTCTCTTTTTCTTTTTTAAACAAGTCACCACAGTTACAGCTCATAAAACCAAGCCAGGTTTTTCACGGGCTCTGAGCTTCACTGTAGCTTTCCCCAGTTCCCCTTGAATCTGCCACAGCAATGGCAGCTCGTGTCTAAATACCACTCTCTTTTCTGTGCTGCATCGTCTCTTGCCTCAAAAGCAGCAAGTCCTTAGGCTCAGAGTGATGTGCTGTGGAGTATTTCATGCTGACTAGTTATGCTGAGTCCATTAGGACTATTCATAAAACTGTTCACTGGTCTGCAGACGGGTTGCCCAGCCTGGCCTATAATTTGGTCCCACCATAACTCTGCCTGCGTGCTGAAAACAACTGTGAGACCAAGAGAGTGAGCAACTCACCTGCCCAAACATTCACTGTGCCGTGCACTCAGGGATTCTATTCAAAGCATCTTTTTTTGATATACTTTTTCCATTACACATGTATTTGCTTTGATTTTCCAGTTCTGTTCTATCCTATTCTACTTTATTCTGTTGTACTCATTTCTAATCTGGACTATTTTTAAACTTCTGATTTCACACTACTTATGATTCAGTACAAGCTGCTAGATTTTCAAGAAATCTTGGGAGACTGTGCAGGTAAAATACTGACAGTCTAAAGTAGATTCATAGTTCATCCAGCTTAGTAGTCTACCTCTGATCCTCCAGCAGGTAGATATGAAATAAAACGCCCCATGTGAAGATCTTAATCCTAATCCTAAGAGTTTAAAATGCATTTAAACCTTGAAGCAAGCAGTTTTATATCCTTCCAAAATGCTCTTAACACCATCTGTGATAACTGTGGCTATTCTTGTTTTTCATATTTATTCCAGTCTCAATTTTGAATGCAGTTTATCTTTTGCCTTCCATAACTTCTTGTGGAAATGAGTTCCACAGTTTAATATTCCAAGAAAAAGCTCATCTGACTAGGCAGGTGTGTAATCTGTGCTGGCCTTCCTAGTCAGGCATATTATCAGTGGAGATGTAGTTGATACAGCCAGCAGAGCATGAGGTGTGAGTTATCTCTTCCACAAATGGATATTTGTATTTGGTCAAACGAATTGCTCCCTGAAAGTGCCTGTTTCCCCCTGCTGACTTAAAGAGAAGCCTGAAATAGCCAGTTCAGGAGCAGATGTCTGTGTTTTAGATGTCTCTGGCTGGTGGAGCTGAATCTCATCTCACTGTGCAAAAGAAAATGTGCTTTCATCAATTCTGGATTTGCCACCTCTCAGTTTAATTGAAAAATATGCCTCTGCCTGTGTCATGAGGCAGAGAGGACTTATCTGTGCCTGGCTGTTCCACAGACAGTTAAAACAGTTTTTGTTATTCATCTTCTCACTGTATGACTACTTTCTCATCCTTTCCAGCACCTTTCAGGGAGAGTTTCTGCAGTTCTTGATCACTCTTGGTGCCTTCTGTGGCCCCAGACCCACAGCCTTTTAAAAATCCCGTTACACTGCTATAACAACAGCAGCAAAACCAAAGCCCTTTCAAACATCTGCCCCTTATTTGGGTCTCGAGGCAGGAGCTGTGCTCTTGCGGTTTGACGCTGAACCTCTGTGTCTAAGTCCCCGTATCCTCCTTGGCTGTTGGTGCTTGTGAATTTGATGAGCTCCATTGGATGTTGCAGCACACCACCAGGTCCTGGATTTAATTGGAGCGCTTTGCATTCCAGGTGCTTTCTCTTCCCCCATGGTTTTGCTGTGCGACACTTTTCCTGCATGTAGGCTGCAGGTGGTGGGTCTCCCGGGGGACGAGCTCTGGAGGTCCCTGAGGAACAGACCCAAGGGACGATGGACGTGAAGGGCCTCGCTGGCCCTGGGTCTCCTGTCCTGCTCCCACAGGGCTCTTGCTCCCAGCTCCCAACAAAAACTGGTGTAAGTCGTGCTGGAGCAGCACGCTCCTTTCCCATAACGCTCTCCTGTGCCAGCAGTGAGTGTCAACAGCACTGCTTGAACAAACAAGTAGCTTATTTAGCTTATTTTGCCATTAATATGCAAAAAAGACAGCTTTAACGTACAGCAGCTGAAACAGCAACACTGTCAAGCCCTTTTTTATAGCCTTCTGCCTGTCACAGACCAGCTACTGAAGCTCGGAGAGAGCCTTTCTTTTCTTCCAGTTTCTTCTTATTCCATTTGCCAAGTATTGATTTTCTTTTCCTTACTACCAACAGAGCCTGAAACTAATAATTTCTATTTTATTTTGTCATTTGTGTGTCATCAATACTAGCAGGGCAGGACAACGGGACAAGCAGAAATGTTCAGGGAGATGGGAGTCAGTGAGGGGGCGCGAAAAGGAGCAGCCTGGGATGAGTGAGCAGATCATGGAGCAGATCGTGGAGTATTTCTAGTGAGAGTTTGGACATTCCTCACTCACTGGCTGACAGGGAAGGTGATTTCCTGTAATTCCAGCTCCCTTGCAGTGTGGCAGTTCCCAATCCCAACACAACAGGGTGTGACTTTCTCTGTGCTGGTGATTTTAAAAACTGGAAGCGATCCGTTCATGTCCCTAAACTGGACCTTCAGGAAAACCTGCTAAGAATTATGAATTTTCCACTGTGATCTCCCTCTGCTGCCTTTTCCTGGCCTGCAATGCTGCATGAGCACCAAGATGTGTGTTGGCTCCATTTGCTTCTAAAATGATGCTGGAGAGAACACCAGCCTGCCTGTCACACCAGCTCCTCACGGTTTCCATGTAGAAGCCTTTTCAACCAGATCTTACAGATGCACCTTCTGTCATCTGTGAACAAAATTTAAAGTTTCACAGCTTATTCTGTAACAAAGAGAGAAGACTGGCAAGCTGTAAGGAACAACCGAGGCTAAGCTGAACTCGAGCCTGTGAGAGATGGAGGTTGGAGGAGTATTTCTGACTCTGCACAGCTTCTGCTCCCTGCTGGCTCCACAAACACCACTTCTGTGTTTTCCTTTTTCTGAAGACAGAGGGAAGCCTGTGGATAGTGGAAGAGCAGTGTAGGAGCCACTGCCACGTCTCTGGTAACAGGGACAAGAAAGAGAGAGGAGAAGACGCTCCACAAGGGCCAATTTGAACAGCACAGATCAGGTCTGGTGCAGGATGGCTGGTGTGCAAATTGCCATCTAATACCTGCACCATCTCAACAGAGCCTCTGTCTGCAGCCCACAAATTCCCCCAGGTGCCAGTGCCTTTGCTAGACTTACTCTTCTAAAGGCATTTATGTGCATGCTTTACCTGGAGACCAGTGAGCAGTATGTCCATATGAGCTGTGGGACACGTTAGGTCTTCTCAGTTTCCACTGGAGTCATGCATTTAAGAGCAGTGTTGAGAAAAAAATTGCTTCCACCTAATTTTGGCCAGGTATGTTGGAGTCCAGAGGATCAGCAAATTGCCTGGTTTGGAAGGACCATTCAGATCATCAAATCCAACCATCAACCTAACACTGACAAAAAACATCACTAAACCATATCTCTAACACCATGTCTGCCTAACTTTTAAATGCTGTCAGGGATGGTGACTCCACCACTTCCTTGGGCAGTTCAGCTTGGTCTGACTGCTCCTGCTGGGACCACGTGTGCATGAAGAAGATCTGCAGGGAGTGGATGGGCATTTCACTGAGTTTCACTGCATTTTACTGAATTTTTTAGAGTTGGAAGGGACCATAGAGATCATCTAGTCCAACTCCCCTGCTGTACATTAAAGCTGAACCAGAATTTCACAGAGCTAGAGCATGTCACTCAGGACGGCATCCAGGC